>JAQJVK010000405.1:0-59669 GCA_035578135.1 Flexamia atlantica | reverse complement strand
GACTCCCATATAAAATAAGGACAGCAAATAAATCATCTGTTTCCGAAACCCTCGGTCTGTGAGACTCCCGTATAAGAAATAATGGACAATAGACTAATGGGAACCAAAACCTGAGGTCTCTGAGAAGTAAATAGATATGAGGTAAGTTCGCCTGCAGGGCAGAAGTTAAGCATAGACCTAACTATTCACACTAATGGGAAAAAAGTGGGAGGCCAAATTGTTTAGAGTTTCATCTCTGGAAAAGCCGGATAAAAGGGTTGCCTACAACCTATAACTATATTTCTGTAATAATCTAATGTTCTCCTAGTGGTAAACTGAAGATCTTTGTAGCAAGATAGCTCAAAACCACATTTTAATGAATTTGCTAAGACACTTATATAGGCCTACACTGATAATGGTATACATTAATGTAGACCAGCGATACAAAATTGCAAGTCATAGAGCTTTGCAAAATTGCATCTTGGTTCAACAAGATGAAAAAGCTGAATTGTAATGGGTAATTTAAAAATGGTTCGTTTGTAAGGGCTTCAATTGAAACAAATCATTCTAAGAAAGAGAAAAGCAAGTATATATTTTAAAAACTGAATAAAAACCATTACACCAAAAATACATTCGCTTTTTTATAAAATGCTTGTTTGAAAACACTTGATTGTAAAATACTTGTACACTGACTTGTCCAGCTTGTCAGCTGCATTGTCTAACGAAGGGGGAGGGGAGTGAAAAAGGAAGGGAGTGGGAATGGGGAGTGAACAAAGTATGATGTAATTTAGAAGGCTCAGTATACCTCTGTACAGTACAAATTATTTTGGAATGACGTATATATAAAACATAAATCACATCATATACGCAGAGGAGTAAGAAATAAATCCAAGATATCCGCAGGGATGTTTGTAGTTTATTAGGTTGTAAGAGGTTGAGTTTAAAGACAGAGCAGACATTAAAGAGCCGTGAAGACTGCTAAGAACGTAATTAGCAGGTTGAAACTGTCTTGAATACCAATCGTCGAGGTCTTAACACGGAGTTGCCTTGCCAATCAATAGTCTAGCAGCAATATTCTCTGAGCCCTGATTTTCTTTATTGTTTAAGGTTGGTTTAAAATAAAATCTGTTGTGGTTGACAATAATTTAAAGCATTAGAAATTTTGAGTTAGCAGTATTAAAGATTTGAACTGTTGAAAAATTGTTAGCGTAAATTATTAATTTATGTTTTTGACTTGAAAAGAAAAATATTCAAATTTTTACTCATTTTAATATTTGCCTAATTATTGAGTTTAGAAAAATTAATTTCAAGTGTTGAATTTTTTGCCCGTGAAATGTACCCCCATTTTTTGTAATGTAATGTAGGCCTAAATATGAAGTAATGCCGTACTATACACAGATGGCGCTAAGCATTTCCGCTGTGGACAATGTAATGTAATGAATAAAAAGTACAGTAATATAACCTTATGTACTGTTGGTATAATATTAAATTTCTTCCTTGCCTCTGTGTTCAATTGAAGGAAGAAACATTATAGTCCAGTCACCAAGCCATGACACCTTGAAGTAGGGTCCGACTCAAATTTTATGACTGATTCTAGTACTATTTGATGTACTGAACAAGAATATGGCGGATGCCAGACTGGCATCCTTGAGCAATTTTAAATATCGAAGGTCAAAGTTCAAAGGGCCGAAAATAGAGAAACAGATATTGAAAAAACATGTATTTGTGGTATCCAAACAAATATTCCCAAAGGTATTGATTTTAAACCACCAGCAATAGTTTCTGGGTGGTAAGTACTTTATTTTGATTGGGTATTAATTTTCAGCCGCCATCTTGGATCCACCATATTGGATACAAGTTAATTTTTTAAAATGTGAATGTGGTGTTGTGACACATCATTACAGAATAGATTTTCATGCTGATTACAGTGCCACAATCCGTTTTTGAAAATATTGTTTTGTTCTCGAGATGTACTCAAATGAAAATTCTTCCCCATACATCTCTTACGGGCGTTTCTAAATTAAACTATTTTTTTGTTTCGTTTTTCTTATATCTCCGGTTATAATATCATTATAAAGTTTGTTTTGGTCTTAAAAGACTCAGTGATTTAATGGCTCCAATTTGAAATATTAATTATTCAAATACAACCAGTGGGAGGTGAGTTACAAAGCAATATTTAACATAAAATGTTGATTTTTCAAAATTTATTTTTACTTAAAGATTTATAGCTCAGGTTCTAAGCAAATCTAAACATTGTGTTCTGTCTTAAAAAACTTATCTGATCTTTGTCTGTAATTTTAGACCAAAACGAACTTAAAAATGTGATTAGAACGGGAGGTATTAGAAAATCAAAACAAAAATATTTCAATTTGGAAGGTCATATGATCTTTGAATACGCTTAGCTCTTTTTCCCTAAGTCGGATTAACATCATCAGTGGCTCAAATGAAAGCCAAAGATTAGATAAGTGTTTTAAGACTAAAAATAATATTAAGACTTACTTAGAACCTGAGATATAAATGTTTAAGTAAAAATAATTTTTGAAAAATCTAAATCTTATGTTCAATTTTGCTTTGTAACTCATCTCAGACTGATCGTAGTTATATGATTAATATTTACAACTGAAGCCATTAAATTACTGCATTTTTTAAGACCAAAACGAACTTTATAATGTGATTAGAACCGGGGATATAAGAGAAACAAGACAAGAATTGTTAAATTTTGAAGATCGTATGATCTTTAAACAGTCACCTTTAACCTTTTAACAAAGTGGTTTTTAAGTTGAAAATGGCTTAAATGAAAGCCAAAGATCAGATAAGTGTTTTGAGACCAACCATAACATTTATACTTACCTAGAGCCTGAGATATAAACCTTTAAGTAAACATAAATTGTTAAAATCAAAATTTTATGTTCAATGTTGCTTTGTAACTCATCTCTGACTGGTCTTGTTTAAATGGACAGTATTTCAAATTAAAGCCATGAAATCACTGAATCTTTTAAGACCAAAACGAAATTTATAAAGCGATTAGAACCGGAGATATAAGATAAACAAAACAAAAAAATAGTTTAATTCGGAAACCCATAAGAAATGTACAGGGAAGAACCATTATTTGAGTATATCTTGAGAACGAAACAATATTTTCAAAAACGGATTGCGGCCCTGTAATCAGCGTGAAAATCTATTCTGTAATGATGTGTCACAACACCACATTCACATTAAAAAAAATTAACTTGTATCCAATATGGCGGATCCAAGATGGCGGCTGAAAATTAATATCCAATAAAAGTAAAGTATTTAACACCCAGCAACTATTGGTGATGGTTTAAAATCAATACCTTTGGGAATATTTGTTTGGATACCACAAATACATATTTTTTCAATATCTGTTTCTCTATTTTCGGCCCATTGAACTTTGACCTTCGATATTCAAAATTGCTCAAGGATGCCAGTCTGGCATCCGCCATATTCTTGTTCAGTACATCTAATAGTACTAGAATCAGTCATAAAATTTGAGTCGGACCCTACTTCAAGGTTCATGCCTATTTTCCTATTTGGCGACTGGACTATTAAGAGGACACCCCCTTCAGTAGAAGGAGTCATCCAGAAGTTATCAGAACAAACATTACTGTCCTCTAAGAAAACTGCTGAGATATGATAAACACTGTTTTCAGTGTGTTTGATTTGAACAAATCTAAACTTTGCCTCAGTATCATAATTTATGTTTACTACATATACTAAACAAAATCACTAATTTAACTAATATGTAATTGAATCACTATTTTGACAGGAGAGCATGAGGGTTAAAACGGATTTCTAAAAAGCAAAAGTTGAATTTTTTTCGACATGCCTATAAAGTTATTTGAGATTTGGGTTCCAGGTTTGTATCGCAAGATATTCTGATATGAATAATGTATCAAACAGAATATCAGAAGTTAGCTCCGAGCGTAAGTTGCTGCATTGATCCTCCCCATACTCTCAATTTTATCTTGATTTTGGTTTATACAATTATTTTTCTCTCTCACTGTACTTAAAGGGTTTTTTTTAAGTTTCACAGATTAAAATATTTTTATTTTTACAGGTCCTTGAACACAATGAATTTGTTCATCAGTTGGTGTTAGGTAAGTCATTAATATAAGTTTTTTTGCGAATCGTTGGGAGATCCAAATCTCAAAGCTTTACCCTTCATTACAAATTATTTTTTGTATAGAAATGTTGGAATTATTTCCGGAGAATCGCAAATAAAAACTGCCATTTTTTTTATTTTAAAATGTTAAAAGTATTATTTTAGACTTATTGGGTACAACATTGAGCCTACAGTCTTGGTACTCACTTTCATTTGTGGTTCAAAAACACTTGGGTATCGTATTCAATTGGATATCTAGTCAACACTGTGGCAGGTTGGCATACAATTAATTCATGCCTTAGGTACATTCAAGTCCCTTGACATTAATGGTTAAGGCTCCTTTTATCTCATTTATTGCAAGATTTATCTTTTTACAACTAAAATCATGTTTTATTTGGTTTTTTATTGTTTTAAATTGTAAGCATAGTAAAGAAAATATAAAAATAAACTTTTTAAATAATTTGGATTAATTTTTAAACCAGAAATTCTATAAAATAAACCTTTTTTCGGTTTTAAAATCTCATGTATTCAATTTTTAATGGGTAAAATAAAGCAGTGATATGCTATGGAACATCGAACTGGCAAGCAAGATCACACCAGGAATTTTGATAATATCTTTGATAAACTTGGTGCCATTTTGCAATAACGGTGTAAGACTTAATTGGTTTTAAATTAGTTTAATTTAAACAAATGTATACAACATTTATAACTAATTCTTACAAGATATTTCAAATATTCAAAAATGTACCTTTATTATGTTTTTAGTGTCATGTGTAGACATAAGTAGCATAGTAGAAATTTTTTGTAACCCATAAAAACTGTTTTTTTTGTTGTTAAGAATCCCTAGATCAAATAAAGTGAAATCTAAAACCATTCTTATGCTCAATGATGGTATTTCATTAATTTATTTTGTCCAATTGTGAATTATTTAGTGAGGTTTTAATTTAATTAGGTATTTCATTTTATTGTGATTTATAATTAATTTTTCTTGAGAAGATGTTTATTTGTTTATTGTAAAATATTATTGTATTCATGTTTAAAAAGTGGTTAACTAGTAAAGGACCTGGTGGCCCTGATAATCCTTCATAATCCATATTAAAGAATTATTTCTTTCATTTATTCATTCATAAAACTTAATATGCACAATTATCTTATGTAGTACTCAATAGTTTGTAAAATTCTTTTTTTTATATTTTATAAAGATTTTTCAATAGTATCTGGAGATATTTTTATCTGATTAATTTCACCTGGGAGTTGTAATAACACAAGAACACACAAAGTTGCCGAGTAGTGTACAAGAAGTTGCCTCTAAGATGTACATAGACTAGGGACTAGTTATTCAGCTTAACAGTTTGCTCTCTGAAATATTTCTCTCTCCAAACTCTAATTTACATTACAGGACTAATATTCGTTGATTCTCTCATCTCTAAATAGACACTCAATAACCGATAATTTCTTTGAAATTTTTAATTGCCTGCATAACTTTTATTATTTTACTTTAACATTTTTTTTACCTAAGATTAGTTGGTTCTATCTGGAAGTACAAAACCTATCATTATTATATGTGGAGAAAATGAAACTGAATTATCAAAAACACTGAGTATAATGTTGATATGGACTTTCAACCAAAAGTTGCAAAAGATGAGATTCCACTAGAGTAGAGTTTGTATGAAATAGGGTGGGCAGCAAAATCTGTAAACTCATGTAATTGCCTGCTAAACTTCAGCTGAAATTACTAAATGAAATATGTTTTTGTAGAACTGTCAAAACTTTAATTACATTGTTCAGTGCCTTTCCCGTGTAAATTTATGTTTACTAACCACTCAAACAAATAATAAACAATAGTTTCGCCAGCAGCGCACTCACTCATCCGCCGTGTTTATTGCCTGCGATTATAGATATTATAGGCCTAAAAGTTGCTTTAAGAAAACCAATCAAAGACATCCAAGATTCCCATGGTCATAATTTTGTTCATGAACAAGATAAAAATCAAATCAAAGATAAAATAAAACTATAAAATTATCAATACCATTACATTGATGTAAAATAAACTAAAGATAATAATGCAGTTTTAACAAAAGCTAGTTAGAGGATTAAAAATTGTTGTAAACTGTTAAATTGTATAAATTGTTAATTGTTATAAATTGTTATATTACTAGTATATTCAAAAAGTAGAAAACTTAATAAAATATAATAAATATAAAGGATTAACTAAGGATCTCACACCAGAATTAAATCATAACACTGTATCAAAGTGTAAAACCCTTAGTAAAAATTAAACAATCAATCTCAAAATGATTAATCCTGCAATACCATAATTTTGATCTCAACTCATATCACACAAACAATATATACTGGTTCCCGGTGATCAATTATCAATTATCAAATTAATAAATACATATATATATATATATATATATATATATATATATATATATATATTTATGAAAATTAATGAATAGTGTTTTTTGCTTCTGCGGGCCCCAAAACAAAAAGTTATCATGGTCTCGGGCTTAGGTCTTACCATGAGTACAACGGTAACAGCTTCTTCCCTATAGGGGAAATTCGCTAAAACGAGACACTACCTCATGGAACTATTCAAAGTAGCATAAAATCATAGCTGTTTAGAATAAAACGGCAAAATATTTAGGAAAGTGGAATGATTGGCAATGGGTTCACCCCATTCTATACTGTTAGCAAATATATAAGTGCACTAAGAAGAATCGAAAAAATTCATCAGTGATGTCAACCCCTTAAAAAAATAGTTTACTAGCATTGATGTGTCGCTGATGATATGTTTATAAAAAGATAACAAAAATACATACCAAGATCTTTTAAAGTATTTAAATTCAATCTCTCCAACCATTAAACTAAATACAGAAATTCATGAAGAGAAAACATAACTCCTTAAATATAAAAATGTCAAAGTAGAAGAGTTAACATTCCTTTAAGATATTAAGTAAACCACCTCAGACTTATCTCATCATTCCTTTCAATTCTGATGAAAGAATTCCATGAAATCCATGAAAGAATCTCATCATTCTTTCAATGGACCTGATGGAATACCACCCTTGGTATTAAGTTTCTGCGCCCTAGTTGTCGCTCCACACCTAGCAATTCTCTTGAAAGCTCTCTTTGCCACTGGAATATTTCCATCTTCTCTTAAGGAAAGCTGCCTGGTGCCAATATACAAGTCAGGCAACAAAGAAGATATCAAGAATTACAGGCCAATTGCCATCCAGCCTGCAATAGCGAAAGTGTTTGAGAAGATAATTATGGAGTATTTGTACTTTCATCTCCATAACTATACCCGGTGTCTCACCTAAAGTGAACCAATAGCTAACTATTTTATTGTAAATCTGACAAAGAACTTCTTATGGGCACTTCCCTTAATTTTTAACGCTGCTTTTTGGAGTCACTTCGAAAATTAAAAATATGGCCGCCATTTTCCAATATGGTGGACAACTTTAATTTTTCTTAAGGAACACCCTATATTTTAGGGCGTTTTTAGATTCTACGCTTAATTCTAGGAACTTTTTATTCTTTATAATTTTTTCCTAAACCCAATGGTTCAGCAGATATGAGCAGTTAAAGTTAGATTTTATCGCCATTTAAAATGCATTGTGAAATTGTTGGTAGTCTGAATATCGAAAACGGTTGGGTTTGATAAAAGATACCAAAGAATAAAAGTGCCTAAAAATGTTAGTTTAGTTGAGGTTTAATCATAAAATAATTTTTAGTCGAGATTTAATCATGGAAATGTGTTATTTTGAATATGATTTTACTCCATAAGGAATACTTGAGATGGCACAGTTAAATGGACACAATGCATTTTAAAAGGGGAAAAATCAAACTTTAACTGCTCATATCTGCTGAACCATTGGGTTTAGGAAAAAATTATAAAGAATAAAAAGTTCCTAAAATTAAGCGTAGAATCTAAAAACGCCCTAAAATATAGGGTGTTCCATAAGAAAAATTAAAGTTGTCCGCCATATTGGAAAATGGCGGCCATATTTGTAATTTTCGAAGTGACTCCAAAAAGCAGCGTTAAAAATTAAGGGAAGTGCCCCATAAGAAGTTCTTTGACAGATTTATAATAAAAAAGTTAGCTATTGGTTCACTTTAGGTGAGACACCCGGTATATCCATATATCAACACGGATTTCTACATGGACGCTCCATTCAAACCAACCTTCTTCACCTCCAAGATTATGTAATGGCTGCATTCAGTAAACATGCCCAGGTTGACTGTGTGTACCTGGATTTCTCAAAAGCATTCGATAAAGTAAACCACAGGATACTCATTTCAAAAATGGAAGGTTATGGGTTATGTGGCTGTTTGCTCAATTGGCTTAAAAGTTACATCACTAACAGAACTCTTTTAATGAAATGTGATAACACCACTTCAGCTCTTTTCTCTGTTGTATCCGGGGTTCCCCAAGGCTCTCATCTTGGACCCCTATTGTTCATCTTATTCATAAATGACATAGGGTGTTCCATAGAAACCAAGTTTTCATTATTTGCCGATGACATCAAGGTCTTTACTGAAATTCAAGATAGGCATGACCATCAACATCTTCAGGCTTCTTTGGACGCTGTCAGCATCTGGTGCAAGGTCAATGGTATGGAACTAAATGTGAAGAAGTGTCAAGTTATCAGCTACAGCCGGAGTCAAGATCTCTCAGTTTTTGAATACCAAATTGATGGAACAAACTTAGTGAGAGTGAACCAAATTAAGGATCTTGGTGTTATCATGAACTCCTCTCTTAGTCCCCATGAGCATCTGTCGTACATAGCATCACGGTGCTACTCGTTAATTGGCTTCATCATGCGTAGTACAAGAGAATTTCAATCTCCTCTCACACTACTGATCAGCTATCTCTTTATAAGTCCTTGGTGTGCTCGATTCTTGAACACAGTTCAGTTATCTGGAGTCCATACCAACAAGGTCACACTGAGTTGCTGCAACGGATCCAGACCCGCTTCGTCAGGTTGCTGGGAACTCGCCTAGGTTTTGCCTATCTTGACACTCCTGTACATTAATTAGAGAGTTTATATAGCCTCGAGCCCCTACACCTAAGAAGAAAGCGTACAGATATTATGACTGCCCAGATCTTCTGCACTCCATTGACATCACAGTTCCCAGAGGTACCTGGTCCAAGAGCAATTTTCAACGGAGATTCGCCTCAACTGCATATGCCTACAACACCGGCATCTCCAGGCTACTCCATACTGGCAGTGAAGTTGCTCCATTTCTGGATATCTGGATTTCTTCAATAATAGGTCCTCAAACGTTTTTAAAAGCAAAGTCAAAAGATTAATATTTTAGTATGCATGTTTTTCTTTTTTTTTGCAATTATTATTGTGTAGTTTTCTTGCTTGCAAATTTTAACGTGCTTTGTCTTTTTTCTCTTCATGTAACTTGTTCTAGTTGTCTGTCAGTGCTGATTCATATAACTTATTTGCATGTCCTTGTTTAAGTTTTAGTCTTCCATGATTGTATTTGCAATTTTATTGATGCATGTTGTTCATTATTTTCATCTTGCATATAATTAGTTGTAGTTATTTATTATACTTGCTGTTATTTGAGTTACAATGCTTGTCTTAGATTCCTATGTAGTTATTGCTGCTATCTCATAATTATTTGCATGATCTTGTTAGCGATTAAGTTATGTTTAATTTGTATTTCCACTGTATTTCTTTTGTAAAATGGTTATGTACCATTGAAAATAAATAAATAAATTCTAAACACGCCAGGAAGCAGAATGTTTTCTTTCAACTCAATGGTATTTAATGAGATCATTAAATGTAGGTACCAATGAATTAAAAAATGAAACAGAAAGAAAAAAATATTGAAAATCTGGCTGAATTAAATTGGTATCTAACCAAAATTATTGACAAATTAATTTAAAAAAAGTCAACAAAAATAAAAAATCCAGACAGCTAAAATAGTATTTCCAACTAAGTATTCCCCAAATTATAATTATATTCCTTTATCTAAATTATACCAAACAATATATTTTAAATATGAAAGATGAATGTTGGCGATGATCCTTGTTTTAAAACTGTTAAACTTATAAGAGCACAAAAAATATCCGATCTAATTTTTTAACTGAAAGTTCTATTTTTTTGTTGGTTGTATCGAACAACTTCTCTTCAAGAGCAATGATGTTCCCTTACCTTTGGCATTGGACCAAATGAAAGTTTAAACTTGTATGAGCCAGCCACCTGCTCTTGCGATGCTTTCCTTTTATTGTTCTCCAGCCTCCCTTCCCCTGACATCCCCCCTCCCGCCCCTAAGAGATTAGGCTTTATTTTTGTCTGTTGTTTTTTTTTTTTTTTTTTTTTTTTGAGGAGAGCAATAATCGTATGAATGCTGGCTTACTGAAAAAGTACAAGAGGTTTAACTCAATTTGCTTTGTTGAATGTTGAGATTACTTTGATTTGAACCAAAACTGTATACAAAATGACTTTTGGCTGTACTGTCAAAGCTGGAAATTAGAATATACATATTGACACTGTTAAAGCAGTTTCTGAATTTTTCGAATTTCTGAATTTATATGAGGAACTTCTTATCCGCATTGAAGTTTCACGTCTTAACCCGGCGCATATTGAAAAATGATGAGTTCATTTGAAATAATAAAATAATGAATTTATTTCTTCAAACAAAACAATACAAAGGAAACATAATATTTTCTCGGAAATTGACTGGCTACGATAACCAATTCTTGTAGCCAGTGTGCACCAAAACTTATATTTATCAAACAAGGTCGAGTCCAGTCTTATCAAACTTGCTGTTAACTGCTCCCCGTGGCGAGTACAAATTGTAAGACTACAGAAGTTTGCCTAGCTCAAAATATGCCAAACCTTATAAGATACCTAACTTAAGATCTACATTTATACGTTCTGTATCAAAAATATAAAAAAAAACATATTTTAATGCACAAATTTGCACAAAAATTCCACAAAAGTCTTTTACATTAGTTTTGTGACTACATTATATAGGATATATTTGCATACAAAATATTTATATAACATTAAAAAAATATTTTTTGAATTGCAGGAGGTACTTCAATAATTATTTGTTATTGCGTTAAAAACGTCCGTACGTTTTACAACGATGTGTTTATACTGACAAAAACTCAACAAAAGAATTGTACATTAGTATTTCGAATATTTTATATAAGAAATATACACACAAAATATTGATATGTAACATGAAGCCTTATGTGACTCACGGTCGAAAACACCAGACCTCTAAAGAAACTTTCATGGAACTGGCTATAAGGGTTAGAAAATGACAGGAAGTGAGTCATGATGTTCCTGGAAAGACTTACATGAGGTATAGTGATGGACAGCCCTGCCGACACCCAAAAATATTAATTTTTATCGAAAAAACTATTAACCCGGTCTTTTACACTGAAATGTCAGTCCTCGTGGGTTAAGCTTTGGGTTATTTTGTCTTGTTAGTAGTTGTTGATACCATTTTTAAGCACTGTACGTCCAAAAGTTCAGTAAATACCACATTAGCTATGCTAAATTCCTAATCAACCAAAAAAAATGTAGAACCAACCACCCAACGATGATTGGCGGTGGCCCATAGTCAATATCTCTAAAAGATATTGATACAAAATGCAGTTGAATGTCTTTTTTCAAAAAATTTTGAATGGTGGGAAAAGTCGCCATTTTGAAACGTGACTTAGTGAGGTTCCCTTGGTCCGATCTTGGTAAACTTTGGATATGTTAAAATTCATATTTTTTTAAGTAGAATTCCATCAAAATATGTTTTCTTGCATTTTTTTTAGGTCATCGCGTAAATTGACTGGACTATAAATTATATTTCAAAAATAAGTTTTTTTTATTAAAAAAATGAAAAAGTAAAAAGGTTTTATTTAACATTAAAACTTAACGTGAAGAATTGGTCGCCTGCTACTTTTTTACTTTTTGGTCAGATAAAACTAAAAACGGGGGAAATTTTTGCTTCAGTTAAATTTTTTAATTATACTTTAAAAAAAAAATAGCTGCTGTTGTTTTGTTGATAACTTATTTTTTGTTAGAGAGGTTATCCGATCATAAAAACAAAGTCAATTCTAAATTGCCCTGTACAAAAAAATATATGGTCGACTAAAGAATACAAATATGGTTTAAAATTACAGTTCTAAATCTCGCAATTACTATATACGGTACCAATTATAAATGATTTAGAGGCAGTTCACACATCGTGAGTATGAACGTTGCTGGTGCATTTCGTAGTAACAGCATCTCTCAAAAAATGTTAGGACAAGCTTCTCAGGTTATCAGTGTTTTCGATGTTTAGGCTGCCTCTAAACCGTGCTCTAAATAATTTATATTTGGTACAATAGCAATTCTGAGATTCCAATTTGATACCAACGCATATTTGTAATTTTTTACTTAGTTTGTTTTTCCATGCCTACGCATTGGAGGGATATGTATGGCTTCACGTCGCGCTTCGTGTGCTCAACTATTGGTCTTAGGTGGTCGTTCGCACATTGTGCAAATTTGTTGGCCATTCAGTTTGCAGATTTGTTTATGTTATCATACGACATACAATTGTTCGCAGTATGTTCATTTTAGTGTTTTGATTGTGATATATTTCAATAACTGCTGACCCTTAATCTACTGAAAATAATAGATAACAAACGCAAAGATTAAACTCGGTTTTTTATGTTGTACATATTCCATTAGCCTCCCGCTCATGGAAGGTTCTATCATCGATTAAGCCATTTAAGCAGGTGCTTAACGTTTTCTTTTATTTTTAAGAGAGATACCCCCGTATATTGGTTTTATTGTAATCGTTTCTGTAGGACAAAAAAAGGTTTCACGTTTAAAGTTTTTTGTTTAATCCCCTTAAATTAGGCCTACACGTTAATTTTTTTTCATCCAGACGGATTTTTTTCGGAACATAATCAGTCATTATCCGGGGGAGGGGGTGATCCACCACGGAATTAGCTCAGCATATGCATTCATCCCCCCGGTCGATCGCACATTATCAATTTATGTGGCCAATTTTCGACGGCATCGACCCGCACGTCCGAGCCCGCCATGTTGGGCCCAATCAATACGCGCGGTTCGCCGAGCCGCCGCCGAGCGCTAGTGCGGGGCCCTCCCTTGTCGATCACACCGTCTGCTGGCTCGAGGGTTTGTGCGGTTTTCGGAGTTTTCAATGACCCGTGCGTCCGTCCTGGGGCGACCCGTGTAAAGGTGGGTACCGGCCGGATGGTCTGATACTTTTTAAGAATTTTCGAGTTTTGGTGTCAGCAGAGTTGGGGTCATCACCCCCGGTCCGCAGACCACACGTTGGGCGCTTTAATTCCTTAAGCCCTTCCTAGTGTATTGTAATTTGAAGACTTTCATCTGTAATTTTCAGACTTTCTTTTTATGTGCTGACTAAAAGAAAATACAAATTTTAGCATACACTTTTTTACATCTTTTTCAATAAAGGAATGTTTTTAAACGAGAAAGATTTATATAATATCAAGCATATTATAAAAACTGTAAATTCATTTTCTATTAGCCTACTTTATGATTTAATATTTACAATTTATTGATTATTCTAGCGTTCTGTCAAAAACTCTAATCTGTTCGGCATTTCAGAGGAATCTAAAATTAAGACAATTAAGACATCAGTAATCCAGTTACTTTTATTATTTACACAGCATGTTTGAACATCATAAATCCATAGATGATTTTGGTAAAAGGTAATACTTATAAGTTGGTATAATGAACAGTCATTCAATTTTATCTAACTTTTACAATACATACTTGTTCAATACTTTCTTTTCGCTGTAATATAAAACATACCCCCATCGCAGCAGACCTGCGTACTGAGCGAATTTGCAAACGATTTATTTGGTATATATGAGCATATTCATATAGACCAGGTCCTCCCTCAATGCACATACTTTCTTGAAAATTTTTGAAAATAATTTGTATTTTTAATACGGTATATAAGTTCTGCAAACTCATGATCAATGAGCTCTAACTATTCAAAATAGAGACAAAAAATTCACCTGAAAATTTTAATATATGTTCACAGTTGTATTCTTAGAAAATCCCTACGTTTAATTTGGGTAAATTGTATTGATTTGGAGTAATTAGGATGCAACATTTTGGGATTTTTTCCCTGATACTTTAGTGAGGGTACAATGAAAAATAATATTGGACAACGTACTGCGTTTAGCTACAACTCAGCCTTTTTGGTTTGTAAATATAAATAAATAAATAAATATCTTTAATTATAAGTACAGGTAGGTGACTCTTATATTTTCTTCTTAATTCTAATTAATTATTATTGTTCAAGATGGCGTCATTATAATTAGTGTGATACTAGCCTATTTAATATTTAAATTTGAAATAAAAGAATGGTAATCTGTTACAAAACTATTATTTATTCAACAATAACAATAAATATGAATATCAAAATTGAACTCTAGGGGGACGTACAAGGATTATTACAGTGGATGGGGTTAGATAAAATTACTTATGCTAATTGGATTAATATGGTACAATTTAAGGGCATTAGCTCAGTTCTTGAGAAGCATGATCTCTTCACATAGGGTTCTGGGAATCGTGCGGGCATGACATTGAAAAATTAATTTGTTTGAATATCACAATCATAAATACTTTTAAATAGAATAAATAATTTTGATAATAATATAAATTGCCAATTCTGATCTCTTTTTATATTTAATTAAATCAAGTCTTTGTTTGAAAGTCTGTTCCTCTTCAACAATGGTTGGTGAAGTAAATTTTGGATTGGTCTTACCAAGAGTTTATCTCTTCACCCTGATCTTTTCTTCAGATAGATAAATTTGGCCACTTAAAGGGGAATCAACTAAGATCAGGTTTACCGCTGGCTAACCAAAAAAAAAATCTACTAATTAAGGGGGATGAAATTTAAAATTGGAACGAGGTCCAGGTACAATGAAGTTAACACTTGGCCATCTCTCTCTGGAATAGAAGCTGGAGTCCTTTACAATGGTTCCACTTTTCACTTTAACAATGTAACACATGGTTCACTAACTTGGTCTTTGGTAAACACTTCACTGAATTATTAGAGATCAAATTTTGAAAAACATGCTATATAAAATAGATAATTTGAGATAGCGTTCCCTGACCCATAAATATAAATTATATTAAATTATGAATACAGCTGATCTAACTTAACTTATCTAAAATTTTTATGGTAGATGGTAATAAATTAATGAATGATTTTAGGAAAATAACATTATCAAATAATTTATATTAACTGAGTGATATACTAGGTTGACATATTATATACAAATAATTATTAAGCTGTGTGTTTGTTTATTTATATGGGTGTTCATTTATGAAATTTAAATGTAAATGTTTGTGAACTATTACAATATCCCCTCAGAGTTGAATTAATTTAAAGAATTGAAATTAATGAAAACTCGATAATAATAGGAACAAATATTTACAAAACTATACTAAATGATAAAATATTTATTTATAATTTAAAATGATGATTTCTTAAAACTAAATGGATTATATGACCTAATATTTACAATCATAACTTCAGGTCCTAATACTGTCCACGCGCACTTCACTTATTTCAAATTTTGTTTCACTGTTCAACATTTATTACACTATTGTTTATATTTACTGGAGTCTTTTATCCCCTCAATCCATAAATAAACAAATTAATCTACAACTTTTAATTAGTTGTCCGTGTATTGTCCAAATGTTTATATAACTGTTAATAACACTATTTACACTGTATTTATTGTTGATCTCGGTTTGGCGTTATATATTTTCTAAGAGCAGTTACATGGTAGGGTCCAAACTCTTGTTCTTCATTTAACTTTTGTACAAAATAAGTCGAATGTCCCAGGATACTTGAGATGCGGTACGGTCCTTCGTATATGGCGAATAGTTTGGCTGTTTCTCCAAATGCTGCATTTGATAGTTGATGATTTTTGACCAATACCAAATCGTTTAAATTGAATAATGTTGGTAATACACCGCGGTTAGCTCTTCTTGCTCGTGTTCCCTTCTTTTCTCGGATCCGTTGGGAGGCGAGGAATATCTTCTGTTCTAGTGGGACATCTTCTGAAAATGGGTTTTCCACATATCGTTCCCAGAACCTGAAATCTTTTCTTCCTAACTGTAGTTCATTCGGACTGAATCCTGTAGTTTCGTGAGGAATTTCGTTCAAGTATTCATTAATTTCTGTTATACACTGAGCCCATTTTCTGTGTTGTCTTGAGCAGTATGTTCTTAAGCAGCGCTTCACTTCTTTAATAGGTCTTTCGGCCATATTAAATTGGGGATGGTACACAGGGTTAAATATTGGAATAATATTGTTTTCTTCTAACTTTCTTATCCATTTGTGGCTCTTAAATTGCGTACCGTTATCACTTTGGATCCTCTGGGGTATTCCATGTTCTATAAAGTGTTGGTTAAACAATTTATTTAGTATGGTTTGTGTGGTGGCACGCTGCATTGGGTATAATTTGATAAATTTAGTGAAAATGTCCAGGACAATTAACATGAATTTCACATTTCCTCGGCCAGGCGGCAAAGGACCTATAATGTCGATAGCTAACTGTTCGTTCTTCTGATTACAACTGATACCTTGAGCGAAACCTCTTGGTGGATGAGTATCATTTTTGCACCGTTGGCACGAGTCACAGGATGCCAGGTATTGCCGGATTCTTCGATTCATGTTCTTGAAAATGAAACATTCTCTGAGTAAATCAAAACATTTCTTAGACCCGCAATGGAGGTAGTAGCAATGACACTCCCAAATAAGGCGATTTATGATGGTTTCTGGTACTACTATGAGCCATTTATTAAGGTGTTTTTGGTATAGTATTTCCTGGTGTAATTTATATGATTGTTTGATTTTTGTGTGTTCAGGTGTATCTTGGGGTATTAATAATATTTGACGAATCTCTTGAAGGCGGGGATCTTGTGACTGTAATTTCCCAATGTTTCGGAGATCTTCTTGTAGTCTAGGGTCTGGAATTCTTCTAATATAATTGATAATTAATTCTCTCTGAGATGTTTCCTGGTTCTCTTCAACTGGGTAACTTATTCTGCTCAGGGCGTCGGCTGTCGAATTATCGGCTCCTTTACAGTGATGGATCGTGAAATTGTACTCTTGAATCGCCAATGCCCACCTTGTTAATCTATTATTCAAGAGTTTACAGGTTTTTAGAAATGTTAATGCATGATGGTCAGTTATGATGTTTAATTTTGAGCCCAATATTATATACCGTGTTTTCTGTAAACAATAGATGATGGCGAGTAATTCTTTTTCAGTGGTCGTATATCTTTGCTCTGCTGGCTGCAGTGTCCGTGATAAAAACATAATTGCTGCTTTGTCTCCATTATCTCGGTATTGAAATAAATGTCCGCCTATCGAAAAATCTGATGCATCCGTTTGTAGGTAGAAGGGCTTCGTATGGTCTGGATGGTGAAGAACATTCATTTTTAGAAATAGGTTCTTAACTCTTTGAAAAGTTTTATCATCTTCTTCGGTCCAGATAAATTTTTGTTTCTTTGAGGTGAGGCGTAGTAAGGGTTGGATTGTTTCTGAATACTTGTCAATAAATTTATTATAATAGTTAATGCATCCCAAAAATGATTTTAACTGTGTCCTATTTTTAGGTGTGGGGAAATCGAGGATTGGTTTGACCCGCTCCTGGTCCATTTCCAAACCGGTTTCTGTTAATGTGTACCCCAAGAACGGAACTGAACTTTGACAAAATTTTGATTTTAAAAACTTTATCGTCATATTTGCTTCAGCTAATTTATTGAAAATATACCTCAAATGTTTTAAGTGTGTTTGGAAGTCGGGTGAAACTATACAAATGTCGTCTACATAAATTAAGGTGAATTTTTCTACTTCCTCATCGAAAACTTTGTCCAATGCCCTTACTAATGCTGCCTGAGATGTGTTGATTCCAAATGGTGTAACTTTGTAGTGGTAGGTCTTTCCTCGGAACTGGAATGCTGTGTATTTTCTCGATTCTTCAGATAGTGGAACTTGCCAATATGATGAAGTTAGATCGATACTACTGATAAATTTTGCACCTTGACATTTTGCTAATAATTCATTGACACTTCTATTACATTCGTAATCTGGAATAATAATTTCGTTCGCTTTTCTAGCATCCAAACAAAGTCTTATTTCACCAGTTTTCTTGACGACCGGGATAATTGGGTTTATAAAAGTGCTGTTGCTTCGCTCTATGATCCCTAGGCGTTCCATTTCCCTTATTTCTCGCATGACTGCGTCTTGGTGTGCTAATGGTACTGGGTAAGTATGACATTTAAAATTTTGAGGATTTTCGACTCTTAATACATGCTGGTATTTGTTACATAACCCAGGTTGGTCGGAGAATACATCTTGAAAGTCCAATAACAAATCAGTTAATTGTTGTTTTTGAATACTATTTAGATTTAAATTATTTTTGAGGGATTCTGTAATTATTTCAGGGGATAATTCACATGATGTTCTGGGGTTTGTTTCTTCAATATAATAACACTCTTCGTATGGATCTTCATTGCAGCAGTAATCTTCTAAATTATCCACATTTTTATCATTAGTGATTATATGG
Organism: Flexamia atlantica; assembly: GCA_035578135.1. NCBI lineage: Eukaryota > Metazoa > Arthropoda > Insecta > Hemiptera > Cicadellidae > Flexamia > Flexamia atlantica. The sequence goes on along the minus strand of JAQJVK010000405.1, from coordinate 40,959 downwards.
CATAAAATTCCAGCTCGATTTGTGTTATTGAATTGAATTACTAAATCTGTATCATTAATATTCATATGCATTTCACCCTTTTCAAAATTTATCTTCATCTCCCAGGCACTAAGTGTATCTATCCCGATAATTACTGATTGTATTAGTTTTGGTACTACGAGCATTTGTGTTAATATAGTTTGTTGACCAATGGTAATAGGAATCATTACGATTTTTGAAATTTTCCGGGATTTTTCATTGGTTGCTGTTCTAATGTGCATATTATTTACTGGTAATTCTTCTATTTTTCCTAATTCACTCCGATTTGATATGTACCAATCTTCTGCTAGACATGTAATGTTAGAACCTGTATCAATGAGAGCTGTAACTTCTTTGCTTTTGATCTTTATTCTTATTTCGGGGCATTTTTGCGATATAGTCGTATGAGTATTTTGTTCTGTTTCTTCTTCAAATAAAAACTCCCGATCACAATAAATATTGCTCAAAGTTAAACTATTGGTATCTGATTCATTATGCATGTTATTTACATTATTTACAATTTCAATTGACCTCTTATGTCCGACTTCTTTCTTATTTTGCACTGAAGATGTGTTCTTCTGATTTGAGCTATTTACATGGAGAATGAGGTCACCACCATCATCAGTGCCTCTCAGTTTAAATCCTGATTATTTTCCTCTGGCACTAGGTTTGCGTTCTCCTCAATAATGGCAGCGCACACCTGGTTTTGTTCTTGTGTCGGGTGGTATCTAGGCAGTGGTCTTCTCTCTTCAGACGGCGGTTGGTTTGATGGTAGATTGGGAAACTGTCTTAGGTCACGGTAATCGTTTCCAAATCGATGGCGTCGGTCGTCTCTTTGGTACCGATTATCGTGGTGGAGGTGATTCTCATGTCTCCGATTGTACGGGTGGTACTTAGGTGTGTACGCTCGATTGTCCGTGTTTCTTTCATTGTAGTGTTGGTTATGACCTTTTCTACCGTGTTGGTGGTGGTTTCTATTTACATGATTTTCCTCAGGTGTATTTTCCTTTTTATGTTTATGGTTTTCGTTCCTTTGATGGTTAGGTGACCTTGCTTGTTCTCGCAGATCTTCTCTCTGGAGTAGAGCTTCAAAATCGCAGACCGTCTGAATATTTTGAACTCTATAGGCATCTTGGATTATGTCTCCAAAGTGGTTTGATAGGCAATCGAGGATTTCTTTTTCGTCCAGGGGAGGGTTTAGCGATTTAAGGGTCAACACCCGCTCTATAAAATACTCTGATCGGTTCAGATAACCATTTGGCCGATATCGTTCATTTTCGATCCGTTGTTTGACGCCTCTTTGGATATCTCGGTTCCAATATTTCGATTCAAACATATGTTGAAAATCATCCCATGTGTGAATATCAGTTTTGATTAAATTGAACCACTTTGAGGCATGTCCTTCTAGGCACATTTCAATGAGATCAACTAGGCTTTCCGCACTATTATTTTCTGGATTTAACTGTAGGTTTTTCTCATAATATTTCTTAAGTTTGTTTAGAAATTCCTGGGAATTATGTGTCTTTCCATTAAATTTTGGGTGGGTCATTTCCGGTGTTAATGTCGATCTGCCGTTACACACAATATTAATAGGGACGGGCGCTTGTGTTGTTTGAATGTTGGGTGTAGTAGGTATTTCTAATATTTTCTTATGACACGCCTCCACGGACTCAGCCAATTTCGCAATTTGGTATTCATTGGATTTAATGTTTGGGTTCAGTTCTAATTTGACTTGGTTGATTTCAGCTGTTACTTGTTCTTTGATTTGTGTATAATTTTCCTTACAAATGTTTTCTACCTCCCTGTGTGTCTCTAATTGAATCTGTTTAATTTGTTCAGTGATTTTTAATTGGGTTTTACAATTTTCTGATACGATGATTTGACTAACCTCCTGTTTATGTTGAATGAGGTCTTGTATTAAATTTTCTCTGATTTTGTATTCCCCTTGTTCTAATTTAGTATCAATTTGATCGACTTCCTTAGCCAAATTTTCCTGAAGAATTTTAAGTTGATTTATGTCAGTTTTAAGATTTGACTGTTCATTGTGAATTTGCTGAATTTGATTTTCGACCCGGGCAGAGTGATTTTGAAATTCAGATCTTAAGTTTGCATGTTGTATTTTAATATCAGATTTGATTGCGTTCATATCGGCTTTAATTTCATTTCTTAACTCGGTTTTAAGCGCATTCATGTCAGTTTTAATCGCAGCATTGCTCGATTTAATTTCATTCATGTCGGTTCTAAGTGCATTGATCGCCGCTGCTATTTGTACGAGTGGGTCGACACTGTCGACAGCTGATTCAGTACGAGTATGGTCTGGAATCAGCACAGGAGGGACGGTACTTGTGTCGCTCGTCAAAGAAACTAGCGTTCTGATTGGTTGTTCCGTTCGGTATATTTCGCTCAATGACGATGTAGCGGGGGAAATCGCCGCGGAAGTAGTGGTAGCACTGATTGAGGTTGGCGTTGGTGTTGAAGTGGGAGACGCCGGCTGGGACAAAATGGCGGAACGTTCTGACATTTCACTCACGGCCGAAATTGTTGTCTCATTATTAGAATCACTCGCGTTGTCGGAATTATTTGAGTCGCCTACCGAAACAATGTTTTCTTTGTTCACTGACGGGTCACTGTCCGATTCGCGGTGTACATTTATTGGTTCCGTGTTATTGCCGAATAAAACAAAACTTGTCTGCTCGGACTGCGTCGTTGAAACTTTAGGTTTGTCGGTTGATCTTAAATGGTATTTATGTTCGTCGCCCATATTGAGGTAGTAAGCACGCAATTAGGATTATTATACAATAAATTGGATATTATACTTATATCTAAATGAGGTGAGATGAGTCTTAATCTAGGCTATCTCCTACAAAATTATCTTCTTGCTATCTCAAATAATGTCTGCGATCATTAACTTTTCATTGTCAATGCCCTTACGTTGCGGCGCCAATTACAACTCAGCCTTTTTGGTTTGTAAATATAAATAAATAAATAAATATCTTTAATTATAAGTACAGGTAGGTGACTCTTATATTTTCTTCTTAATTCTAATTAATTATTATTGTTCAAGATGGCGTCATTATAATTAGTGTGATACTAGCCTATTTAATATTTAAATTTGAAATAAAAGAATGGTAATCTGTTACAAAACTATTATTTATTCAACAATAACAATAAATATGAATATCAAAATTGAACTCTAGGGGGACGTACAAGGATTATTACAGTGGATGGGGTTAGATAAAATTACTTATGCTAATTGGATTAATATGGTACAATTTAAGGGCATTAGCTCAGTTCTTGAGAAGCATGATCTCTTCACATAGGGTTCTGGGAATCGTGCGGGCATGACATTGAAAAATTAATTTGTTTGAATATCACAATCATAAATACTTTTAAATAGAATAAATAATTTTGATAATAATATAAATTGCCAATTCTGATCTCTTTTTATATTTAATTAAATCAAGTCTTTGTTTGAAAGTCTGTTCCTCTTCAACAATGGTTGGTGAAGTAAATTTTGGATTGGTCTTACCAAGAGTTTATCTCTTCACCCTGATCTTTTCTTCAGATAGATAAATTTGGCCACTTAAAGGGGAATCAACTAAGATCAGGTTTACCGCTGGCTAACCAAAAAAAAAAATCTACTAATTAAGGGGGATGAAATTTAAAATTGGAACGAGGTCCAGGTACAATGAAGTTAACACTTGGCCATCTCTCTCTGGAATAGAAGCTGGAGTCCTTTACAATGGTTCCACTTTTCACTTTAACAATGTAACACATGGTTCACTAACTTGGTCTTTGGTAAACACTTCACTGAATTATTAGAGATCAAATTTTGAAAAACATGCTATATAAAATAGATAATTTGAGATAGCGTTCCCTGACCCATAAATATAAATTATATTAAATTATGAATACAGCTGATCTAACTTAACTTATCTAAAATTTTTATGGTAGATGGTAATAAATTAATGAATGATTTTAGGAAAATAACATTATCAAATAATTTATATTAACTGAGTGATATACTAGGTTGACATATTATATACAAATAATTATTAAGCTGTGTGTTTGTTTATTTATATGGGTGTTCATTTATGAAATTTAAATGTAAATGTTTGTGAACTATTACATAGCACATCCAATATCTAAGCGACTGATTGACGTAGAATAATAATTCTATATGCTGAAGGGTCTTTTTTAAGCTGAATCTAATTTTGACAGTTTAATTTACAAAGAATATAAAATTTTAAAAATACATTTTATTTTGTTAAAAACTCTTTCTGAGAAAAATTAACCAATCGGCCTGTTTTTAAAACTCATAGAAATAAATGTCGCTTTACACGTATGTGCCAAATTTCCTCAAGATCGGACCTTTTTTGCGAAAGTTTTCTTCGGACTAGGGACAGATATATATGTATATATGTATCTGTCCTTATTGTTGGGTACCTGCATACCCATTCCCCATGTTGTTCCAATGTAGCTTACAAAAACATGTCATATCTTGCTATGATGGATTGAAATTTGTTATTTTGCGTTTGAAATACGCTGAGTATACAGGCCTGCTGTAACAGGGATATTTTTGTTATGGGATAATCAACTTCCTATTGATTAGTAAAGACGTAGTTTCGCGTACATATTAAAAAGGTGGTAGTCTTATCAATCGGTGTGAGTAGTTTGAAGGAATAGGACTTTGCTTCCCGATTAGTGGCTCACGGCCTGAGGTTGGGTTATTTTATCTAGAATTTACATTCATGAAATTCAGTTTCGTATCATTTATGGCAAAGCAATTACCTGACAACGCGAATTCTTTTTAAGTAAACACCTGAACTAAGGAATAAAATGACAATAAATTGGTTTCTCCGTAAACTGAAGAACAACGAAATACGGAATGAAATGCTGAAAAGAAACAAGGGACACTGTGTCGCCGCCACTCCGTCATGTCGTGTGTCGTGTCCTCGCCGTGACACAGTGGGCTGTGGAGTGATTGTGTAGCGTTCCGAGGTGACGAGGTTACAGAGCGATGTGATACACTACTGTACCCCGCACTGTGTCGCCGCCACTCCGTCATGTCGTGTGTCGTGTCCTCGCCGTGACACAGTGGGCTGTGGAGTGATTATGTAGCGTTCCGAGGTGACGAGGTTACAGAGCGATGTGATACACTACTGTACCCCGCACTGTGTCGCGCCACTCCGTCATGTCGTGTGTCATGTCCTCGCCGTGACACAGTGGGCTGTGGAGTGATTATGTAGCGTTCCGAGGTGACGAGGTTACAGAGCGATGTGATACACTACTGTACCCCGCACTGTGTCGCGCCACTCCGTCATGTCGTGTGTCGTGTCCTCGCCGTGACACAGTGGGCTGTGGGGTGATTATGTAGCGTTCCGAGGTGACGAGGTTACAGAGCGATGTGATACACTACTGTACCCCGCACTGTGTCGCGCCACTCCGTCATGTCGTGTGTCGTGTCTTCGCCGTGACACAGTGGGCTGTGGAGTGATTATGTAGCGTTCCGTGGTGACGAGGTTACAGAGCGATGTGATACACTACTGTACCCCGCACTGTGTCGCCGCCACTCCGTCATGTCGTGTGTCGTGTCCTCGCCGTGACACAGTGGGCTGTGGAGTGATTATGTAGCGTTCCGACGAGACGAGGCTACAGAGCGATGTGATACACTACTGTATCCCGCACTGTGTCGCGCCACTCCGTCATGTCGTGTGTCGTGTCCTCGCCGTGACACAGTGGGCTGTGGAGTGGTTATGTAGCGTTCCGAGGTGACGAGGTTACAGAGCGATGTGATACACTACTGTACCCCGCACTGTGTCGCCGCCGCTCCGTCATGTCGTGTGTCGTGTCCTCGCCGTGACACAGTGGGCTGTGGAGTGATTGTGTAGCGTTCCGAGGTGACGAGGTTACAGAGCGATGTGATACACTACTGTACCCCGCACTGTGTCGCGCCACTCCGTCATGTCGTGTGTCGTGTCCTCGCCGTGACACAGTGGGCTGTGGAGTGGTTATGTAGCGTTTCGAGGTGACGAGGTTACAGAGCGATGTGATACACTACTGTACCCCGCACTGTGTCGCGCCACTCCGTCATGTCGTGTGTCGTGTCCTCGCCGTGACACAGTGGGCTGTGGCGTGGTTATGTAGCGTTCCGAGGTGACGAGGTTACAGAGCGATGTGATACACTACTGTACCCCGCACTGTGTCGCGCCACTCCGTCATGTCGTGTGTCGTGTCCTCGCCGTGACACAGTGGGCTGTGGAGTGATTGTGTAGCGTTCCGAGGTGACGAGGTTACAGAGCGATGTGATACACTACTGTACCCCGCACTGTGTCGCGCCACTCCGTCATGTCGTGTGTCGTGTCCTCGCCGTGACACAGTGGGCTATGGAGTGGTTATGTAGCGTTATGAGGTGACGAGGCTAGAGAGCGATGTGATGCACCACTGTACCCCGCACTGTGTCGCCGCCACTCCGTCATGTCGTGTGTCGTGTCCTCGCCGTGACACAGTGGGCTGTGGAGTGATTGTGTAGCGTTCCGAGGTGACGAGGTTAGAGAGCGATGTGATGCACCACTGTACCCCGGCACTGTGTCGCGCCACTCCGTCATGTCGTGTGTCGTGTCCTCGCCGTGACACAGTGGGCTGTGGAGTGGTTATGTAGCGTTCCGAGGTGACGAGGTTAGAGAGCGATGTGATGCACCACTGTACCCCGCACTGTGTCGCGCCACTCCGTCATGTCGTGTGTCGTGTCCTCGCCGTGACACGGTGGGCTGTGGAGTGATTGTGTAGCGTTCCGAGGTGACGAGGTTACAGAGCGATGTGATACACTACTGTACCCCGCACTGTGTCGCCGCCACTCCGTCATGTCGTGTGTCGTGTCCTCGCCGTGACACAGTAGGCTGTGGAGTGATTGTGTAGCGTTCCGAGGTGACGAGGTTACAGAGCGATGTGATACACTACTGTACCCCGCACTGTGTCGCGCCACTCCGTCATGTCGTGTGTCGTGTCCTCGCCGTGACACAGTAGGCTGTGGAGTGATTGTGTAGCGTTCCGAGGTGACGAGGTTACAGAGCGATGTGATACACTACTGTACCCCGCACTGTGTCGCCGCCACTCCGTCATGTCGTGTGTCGTGTCCTCGCCGTGACACAGTGGGCTGTGGAGTGGTTATGTAGCGTTCCGAGGTGACGAGGTTAGAGAGCGATGTGATGCACCACTGTACCCCGCACTGTGTCGCGCCACTCCGTCATGTCGTGTGTCGTGTTCTCGCCGTGACACAGTGGGCTGTGGAGTGGTTATGTAGCGTTCCGAGGTGACGAGGTTACAGAGCGATGTGATACACTACTGTACCCCGCACTGTGTCGCCGCCACTCCGTCATGTCGTGTGTCGTGTCCACGCCGTGACACAGGGGGCTGTGGAGTGATTATGTAGCGTTCCGAGGTGACGAGGTTACAGAGCGATGTGATACACCACATAGATGTTCAACATAGATGTTTCAGATTTTCAAGCGAGTAAAACTAAATATTTACGAGCAACTCTAAAGGGTTTTGGGTTAAAGTGGTCCGTGAACTCGCCTACCAGGGTGACACAAACATCGCGCACGGCCATTGACAACGTTGTTTCCAACATTGACGACTTGCCCGTCTCGGTCGTGTCCACCGCCGTGTCTGACCATTATGCTCTGGTCGCCACTGTCGAAGGTCGGACACCACTCCGCCACCAAGGCATTACCCAAACCAAAAGGGACACCAGGCCCGAAAATGTTTACCTTCTTGACCAAAAACTTCAAACTGAAAAATGGGACTGTCTCACAGAAGTACATTGTGCAGATAAATTTTTTGATACTTTGAACAGCTGCCTAAATTTCCATCTTGATTCATTTTGCCCTAAAAAAACATCAAAATTAAGCCAGCGGTTCAAACAAAACACCTGGATCACTAAAGGCATTTTGGTGTCCAGGGAAAATTTGAAAATGTATTGGAAACAATTGCAATCAACGAATAACCTTGAATTTAAAGCTTTTTACAACTTATATAAAAAAATTTACAGAAAAGTCATTAAAGCCGCAAAAAGCTACGAGGTAAACAAAACATTAAAAAATGCAGACAACTTTTCAAAGCAAGCTTGGGGTATTATAAATAAGTCTAAGGTGTCTGCCCAAAAGTCACAGGCTATTGAATTGGAGGTGGGGGGTAAGATTGTCCGGGAGCCGGCGGAGGTGGCTAGTGTTTTCAATACATTTTTTGCAAATACCGGAGACACTGGCCTCACGCTGGCACCCCTGGCGGTTCCTGGGCAGTTAAGTCCGGCCGAATCGATGTTCCTAAGTGACGTAACTGAGCAGGAGGTCTCTAGGGCGATTTGCGATCTGAGGGCGAAGAAGTCGTTGGATATCAACGATATGTCAACGTGGCTTCTGAAAAAATGCCACAATGGCATCGTGGCCCCTTTAACTCAATCAATCAATCTCTCATTCAAAACAGGCCTATTTCCAAATTCTCTTAAGGTTGCAAAAGTGATTCCTATTTTTAAAAAAGGAGATTCACAACAACCAAACAATTATAGGCCAATCTCAATCCTGCCGGTGCTAAGTAAAGTTTTTGAAAAACTTTTCATGCGCAGGATGCTAAATTTTTTTGAAAAACACAAAATTTTGTCCAAAGATCAGTTTGGTTTCCAAAAAGGAAAATCAACTGTTGATGCAATCATCCACTTAGTGGAAATGATTGTAAGTAACTTGGACAAGCACAACATGACACTAAGTGTCTTTCTAGACTTGTCCAAGGCTTTCGATTGTGTTGAACACAATATCCTCCTTGACAGTTTGTGGAATTGCGGAGTTCGTGGCTTACCACACAAATGGTTGAGGTCATACCTCTCCGGAAGGACACAACAAGTTCAGGTCAATGGAGCGACTTCACATACAGCCAACTTGAGATACGGAGTCCCCCAGGGATCAATTCTCGGCCCCCTCTTATTCCTGGTGTATGTGAATGATTTGAATTCTCTCTTTGGAATTGGACAAATTGTCCAGTACGCGGATGACACGACTCTCTGTTTCAGTTCAGATAAAATTGTGCAAATTGAAGTTTCCTCATTTGAGGGAATTAACTCTTGCATTCAATACTTTGAAAACAAAAATCTCAAAGTCAATCCGTCGAAATCAAACTGCATGGTATTTGGAGGCAGCACCGCTCTAAATTCTTGCCGTCCGACTGCAATGATAGACGATACTACCATTGAAGAAGTCGGTTTCATTAAATTCCTCGGAATGCTTGTTGATGATGAGCTGACGTGGACTGTTCATGTTGACAGTGTATGTATAAAGGTCTCGTCAGGAATTTACCTGCTTCGAAGACTTTCCGAACACTGTCCCAAAGAGTTATTGCTTATGGCTTACTACGGTCTGATTCAATGTCATCTGCAATATGGCATTGCCTTGTGGGGCAGCTGCTCACAGGCTAATTTCAACCGTATCTTTGTCCTTCAAAAGAAAGCCATACGAATTATAGCAAAACTCAAATTTAGAGAGTCGTGCCGCAACGCCTTTCGGGAACTAGGATTGCTAACACTGGCTCAGCTGTACATTCTGGAAACTGCGCTTTTCTGCAAATTTAAAAGCCCCCCAGTACAGGGTAGGGATGTACATGGATACAACACCAGATCCAGAAATGTGTACAGAACAGCACAGCACAGGTTGGCAACTATGGCACGACTACCCTCCCAGATGGGCGTCTCCATACTAAATAAAGTTCCCGAAGGCATTCGTTTTGAAAATTGTGAAACAAAATTCAAATCAAAATTAAGACGCTTTTTGGTGTCGAACGTGTTCTACTCGGTGGACGAGTTCATGGACTACAACTTGGGGGAAGCATCGGTTTGAAATTAAATATTTTTTTCCTGCCCAACTTAAAATTTTAAATCAATTTGGCTGGCTGATACTTATTGTATACTTATAGTATTTTTATTGTCTACTTTTAAATTTCGTTATTTTGGAAACTTACCTTTGTATTTTTTATCACATTGAAATTTGTCTATTTAATTTAACAAAAATTGACGCATGCTATGCAATACTTGTATTGTCTTACAGCAATAAAGAAGTTTATTATTATTATTTATTATTATTATACACTACTGTACCCCGCACTGTGTCGCGCCACTCCGTCATGTCGTGTGTCGTGTCCTCGCCGTGACACAGTGGGCTGTGGAGTGATTATGTAGCGTTCCGAGGTGACGAGGTTACAGAGCGATGTGATACACTACTGTACCCCGCACTGTGTCGCGCCACTCCGTCATGTCGTGTGTCGTGTCCTCGCCGTGACACAGTGGGCTGTGGAGTGATTATGTAGCGTTCAGAGGTGACGAGGTTACAGAGCGATGTGATACACTACTGTACCCCGCACTGTGTCGCCGCCACTCCGTCATGTCGTGTGTCGTGTCCTCGCCGTGACACAGTGGGCTGTGGGGTGGTTATGTAGCGTTCCGAGGTGACGAGGTTACAGAGCGATGTGATACACTACTGTACCCCGCACTGTGTCGCGCCACTCCGTCATGTCGTGTGTCGTGTCTTCGCCGTGACACAGTGGGCTGTGGAGTGATTATGTAGCGTTCCGACGAGACGAGGCTACAGAGCGATGTGATGCACTACTGTACCCCGCACTGTGTCGCGCCACTCCGTCATGTCGTGTGTCGTGTCCTCGCCGTGACACAGTGGGCTGTGGAGTGATTATGTAGCGTTCCGAGGTGACGAGGTTACAGAGCGATGTGATACACTACTGTACCCCGCACTGTGTCGCCGCCACTCCGTCATGTCGTGTGTCGTGTCCTCGCCGTGACACAGTGGGCTGTGGAGTGATTATGTAGCGTTCCGAGGTGACGAGGTTACAGAGCGATGTGATACACTACTTTACCCCGCACTGTGTCGCGCCACTCCGTCATGTCGTGTGTCGTGTCCTCGCCGTGACACGGTGGGCTGTGGAGTGATTGTGTAGCGTTCCGAGGTGACGAGGTTACAGAGCGATGTGATACACTACTGTACCCCGCACTGTGTCGCGCCACTCCGTCATGTCGTGTGTCGTGTCCTCGCCGTGACACAGTGGGCTGTGGAGTGATTGTGTAGCGTTCCGAGGTGACGAGGTTACAGAGCGATGTGATACACTACTGTACCCCGCACTGTGTCGCCGCCACTCCGTCATGTCGTGTGTCGTGTCCTCGCCGTGACACAGTGGGCTGTGGAGTGATTGTGTAGCGTTCCGAGGTGACGAGGTTACAGAGTGATGTGATACACTACTGTACCCCGCACACTGTGTAGCCTCCACTCCGTCATGTCGTGTGTCGTGTCCTCGCCGTGACACAGTGGGCTGTGGAGTGATTGTGTAGCGTTCCGAGGAGACGAGGTTACAGAGCGATGTGATACACTACTGTACCCCGCACTGTGTCGCCGCCACTCCGTCATGTCGTGTGTCGTGTCCTCGCCGTGACACAGTGGGCTGTGGAGTGATTATGTAGCGTTCCGAGGTGACGAGGGTACAGAGCGATGTGATACACTACTGTACCCGGCACTGTGTCGCCGCCACTCCGTCATGTCGTGTGTCGTGTCCTCGCCGTGACACAGTGGGCTGTGGGGTGATTATGTAGCGTTCCGAGGTGACGAGGTTACAGAGCGATGTGATACACTACTGTACCCCGCACTGTGTCGCGCCACTCCGTCATGTCGTGTGTCGTATCTTCGCCGTGACACAGTGGGCTGTGGAGTGATTATGTAGCGTTCCGTGGTGACGAGGTTACAGAGCGATGTGATACACTACTGTACCCCGCACTGTGTCGCCGCCACTCCGTCATGTCGTGTGTCGTGTCCTCGCCGTGACACAGTGGGCTGTGGAGTGATTATGTAGCGTTCCGACGAGACGAGGCTACAGAGCGATGTGATACACTACTGTATCCCGCACTGTGTCGCGCCACTCCGTCATGTCGTGTGTCGTGTCCTCGCCGTGACACAGTGGGCTGTGGAGTGGTTATGTAGCGTTCCGAGGTGACGAGGTTACAGAGCGATGTGATACACTACTGTACCCCGCACTGTGTCGCCGCCGCTCCGTCATGTCGTGTGTCGTGTCCTCGCCGTGACACAGTGGGCTGTGGAGTGATTGTGTAGCGTTCCGAGGTGACGAGGTTACAGAGCGATGTGATACACTACTGTACCCCGCACTGTGTCGCGCCACTCCGTCATGTCGTGTGTCGTGTCCTCGCCGTGACACAGTGGGCTGTGGAGTTGTTATGTAGCGTTTCGAGGTGACGAGGTTACAGAGCGATGTGATACACTACTGTACCCCGCACTGTGTCGCGCCACTCCGTCATGTCGTGTGTCGTGTCCTCGCCGTGACACAGTGGGCTGTGGAGTGATTGTGTAGCGTTCCGAGGTGACGAGGTTACAGAGCGATGTGATACACTACTGTACCCCGCACTGTGTCGCGCCACTCCGTCATGTCGTGTGTCGTGTCCTCGCCGTGACACAGTGGGCTGTGGAGTGGTTATGTAGCGTTCCGAGGTGACGAGGTTAGAGAGCGATGTGATGCACCACTGTACCCCGCACTGTGTCGCCGCCACTCCGTCATGTCGTGTGTCGTGTCCTCGCCGTGACACAGTGGGCTGTGGAGTGATTGTGTAGCGTTCCGAGGTGACGAGGTTAGAGAGCGATGTGATGCACCACTGTACCCCGCACTGTGTCGCGCCACTCCGTCATGTCGTGTGTCGTGTCCTCGCCGTGACACAGTGGGCTGTGGAGTGGTTATGTAGCGTTCCGAGGTGACGAGGTTAGAGAGCGATGTGATGCACAACTGTACCCCGCACTGTGTCGCGCCACTCCGTCATGTCGTGTGTCGTGTCCTCGCCGTGACACGGTGGGCTGTGGAGTGATTGTGTAGCGTTCCGAGGTGACGAGGTTACAGAGCGATGTGATACACTACTGTACCCCGCACTGTGTCGCCGCCACTCCGTCATGTCGTGTGTCGTGTCCTCGCCGTGACACAGTGGGCTGTGGAGTGATTGTGTAGCGTTCCGAGGTGACGAGGTTACAGAGCGATGTGATACACTACTGTACCCCGCACTGTGTCGCGCCACTCCGTCATGTCGTGTGTCGTGTCCTCGCCGTGACACAGTGGGCTGTGGAGTGGTTATGTAGCGTTCCGAGGTGACGAGGTTAGAGAGCGATGTGATGCACCACTGTACCCCGCACTGTGTCGCGCCACTCCGTCATGTCGTGTGTCGTGTCCTCGCCGTGACACAGTGGGCTGTGGAGTGGTTATGTAGCGTTCCGAGGTGACGAGGTTACAGAGCGATGTGATGCTCCACTGTACCCCGCACTGTGTCGCCGCCACTCCGTCATGTCGTGTGTCGTGTCCTCGCCGTGACACAGTGGGCTGTGGAGTGATTATGTAGCGTTCCGAGGTGACGAGGTTAGAGAGCGATGTGATGCACCACTGTACCCCGCACTGTGTCGCGCCACTCCGTCATGTCGTGTGTCGTGTCCTCGCCGTGACAGGGTGGGCTGTGGAGTGATTGTGTAGCGTTCCGAGGTGACGAGGTTACAGAGCGATGTGATACACTACTGTACCCCGCACTGTGTCGCCGCCACTCCGTCATGTCGTGTGTCGTGTCCTCGCCGTGACACAGTGGGCTGTGGGGTGGTTATGTAGCGTTCCGAGGTGACGAGGTTACAGAGCGATGTGATGCACCACTGTACCCCGCACTGTGTCGCCGCCACTCCGTCATGTCGTGTGTCGTGTCCTCGCCGTGACACAGTGGGCTGTGGGGTGGTTATGTAGCGTTCCGAGGTGACGAGGTTACAGAGCGATGTGATGCACCACTGTACCCCGCACTGTGTCGCCGCCACTCCGTCATGTCGTGTGTCGTGTCCTCGCCGTGACACAGTGGGCTGTGGGGTGGTTATGTAGCGTTCCGAGGTGACGAGGTTACAGAGCGATGTGATACACTACTGTACCCCGCACTGTGTCGCGCCACTCCGTCATGTCGTGTGTCGTGTCCTCGCCGTGACACAGTGGGCTGTGGGGTGGTTATGTAGCGTTCCGAGGTGACGAGGTTACAGAGCGATGTGATACACTACTGTACCCCGCACTGTGTCGCCGCCACTCCGTCATGTCGTGTGTCGTGTCCTCGCCGTGACACAGTGGGCTGTGGAGTGATTGTGTAGCGTTCCGAGGTGACGAGGTTACAGAGCGATGTGATACACTACTGTACCCCGCACTGTGTCGCGCCACTCCGTCATGTCGTGTGTCGTGTTCTCGCCGTGACACAGTGGGCTGTGGAGTGATTGTGTAGCGTTCCGAGGTGACGAGGTTACAGAGCGATGTGATACACTACTGTACCCCGCACTGTGTCGCCGCCACTCCGTCATGTCGTGTGTCGTGTCCTCGCCGTGACACAGTGGGCTGTGGAGTGATTGTGTAGCGTTCCGAGGTGACGAGGTTACAGAGCGATGTGATACACTACTGTACCCCGCACTGTGTCGCCGCCACTCCGTCATGTCGTGTGTCGTGTCCACGCCGTGACACAGGGGGCTGTGGAGTGATTATGTAGCGTTCCGAGGTGACGAGGTTACAGAGCGATGTGATACACTACTGTACCCCGCACTGTGTCGCGCCACTCCGTCATGTCGTGTGTCGTGTCCTCGCCGTGACACAGTGGGCTGTGGAGTGATTATGTAGCGTTCCGAGGTGACGAGGTTACAGAGCGATGTGATACACTACTGTACCCCGCACTGTGTCGCGCCACTCCGTCATGTCGTGTGTCGTGTCCTCGCCGTGACACAGTGGGCTGTGGGGTGGTTATGTAGCGTTCCGAGGTGACGAGGTTACAGAGCGATGTGATACACTACTGTACCCCGCACTGTGTCGCGCCACTCCGTCATGTCGTGTGTCGTGTCCTCGCCGTGACACAGTGGGCTGTGGAGTGATTATGTAGCGTTCCGACGAGACGAGGCTACAGAGCGATGTGATGCACTACTGTACCCCGCACTGTGTCGCGCCACTCCGTCATGTCGTGTGTCGTGTCCTCGCCGTGACACAGTGGGCTGTGGAGTGATTATGTAGCGTTCCGAGGTGACGAGGTTACAGAGCGATGTGATACACTACTGTACCCCGCACTGTGTCGCCGCCACTCCGTCATGTCGTGTGTCGTGTCCTCGCCGTGACACAGTGGGCTGTGGAGTGATTATGTAGCGTTCCGAGGTGACGAGGTTACAGAGCGATGTGATACACTACTGTACCCCGCACTGTGTCGCGCCACTCCGTCATGTCGTGTGTCGTGTCCTCGCCGTGACACGGTGGGCTGTGGAGTGATTGTGTAGCGTTCCGAGGTGACGAGGTTACAGAGCGATGTGATACACTACTGTACCCCGCACTGTGTCGCGCCACTCCGTCATGTCGCGTGTCGTGTCCTCGCCGTGACACAGTGGGCTGTGGAGTGATTGTGTAGCGTTCCGAGGTGACGAGGTTACAGAGCGATGTGATACACTACTGTACCCCGCACTGTGTCGCCGCCACTCCGTCATGTCGTGTGTCGTGTCCTCGCCGTGACACAGTGGGCTGTGGAGTGATTGTGTAGCGTTCCGAGGTGACGAGGTTACAGAGCGATGTGATACACTACTGTACCCCGCACTGTGTCGCCGCCACTCCGTCATGTCGTGTGTCGTGTCCTCGCCGTGACACAGTGGGCTGTGGAGTGATTGTGTAGCGTTCCGAGGTGACGAGGTTACAGAGTGATGTGATACACTACTGTACCCCGCACACTGTGTAGCCTCCACTCCGTCATGTCGTGTGTCGTGTCCTCGCCGTGACACAGTGGGCTGTGGAGTGATTGTGTAGCGTTCCGAGGAGACAAGGTTACAGAGCGATGTGATACACTACTGTACCCCGCACTGTGTCGCCGCCACTCCGTCATGACGTGTGTCGTGTCCTCGCCGTGACACAGTGGGCTGTGGAGTGATTATGTAGCGTTCCGAGGTGACGAGGTTACAGAGTGATGTGATACACTACTGTACCCCGCACTGTGTCGCGCCACTCCGTCATGTCGTGTGTCGTGTCCTCGCCGTGACACAGTGGGCTGTGGAGTGGTTATGTAGCGTTCCGAGGTGACTAGGTTACAGAGCGATGTGATACACTACTGTACCCCGCACTGTGTCGCGCCACTCCGTCATGTCGTGTGTCGTGTCCTCGCCGTGACACAGTGGGCTGTGGAGTGGTTATGTAGCGTTCCGAGGTGACGAGGTTACAGAGCGATGTGATACACTACTGTACCCCGCACTGTGTCGCCGCCACTCCGTCATGTCGTGTGTCGTGTTCTCGCCGTGACACAGTGGGCTGTGGAGTGATTGTGTAGCGTTCCGAGGTGACGAGGTTACAGAGCGATGTGATACACTACTGTACCCCGCACTGTGTCGCGCCACTCCGTCATGTCGTGTGTCGTGTCCTCGCCGTGACACAGTGGGCTGTGGAGTGATTGTGTAGCGTTCCGAGGTGACGAGGTTACAGAGCGATGTGATACACTACTGTACCCCGCACTGTGTCGCCGCCGCTCCGTCATGTCGTGTGTCGTGTCCTCGCCGTGACACAGTGGGCTGTGGAGTGATTATGTAGCGTTCCGAGGTGACGAGGGTACAGAGCGATGTGATACACTACTGTACCCGGCACTGTGTCGCCGCCACTCCGTCATGTCGTGTGTCGTGTCCTCGCCGTGACACAGTGGGCTGTAGAGTGGTTATGTAGCGTTCCGAGGTGACGAGGTTACAGAGCGATGTGATACACTACTGTACCCGGCACTGTGTCGCCGCCACTCCGTCATGTCGTGTGTCGTGTCCTCGCCGTGACACAGTGGGCTGTGGAGTGATTGTGTAGCGTTCCGAGGTGACTAGGTGGTTACAAAGTGTGGACCAGCGCGATGTGACAGATTAACGACCTTTTTCTGCTCAGTCGACGACGTCGGAACAAGAATGCAATATTGTCAGAGAATTATGCAGCAGAGCGCTGAAGTGTAAAACTGTCATTGCAAATTTTCGAGGGATCTGGAAAGTAATTGGGAAATACTTACATTAACTCTATACCGTTTACTGTAAATCTGTAACACAATTCCTTGGTATTTCGTAGCTTCATTAGAAACACCATGATATGCGCGTTTCCATTTATCATAGATCTTGAAATTAAAATAATTTCAAGACTTAAGCATTTTGAGTAGAGCATAAAACATAATTTCCAATAACGAAGAAGTGTTTTGTTGAAATATTTTTATGTTGCATTCTTTAATAAATGTCAGAAAGATGTAATATCTGTAGATTAAACAGGGTTTTCTGCGGAGTTGTATTATTAACATGGGTTTTTTGCCGGTTTTTGGCTCTTTGGGCTTCTGTATTTCTCAAATATTAAAAATTAAAATTCCCTGGCATTAGCTTACTATAATTAGCACAGTTAAAACCCGATCCAAACAGGGAGGAAAACCATTTTTGACCAAACACTCAAATGGAATATGTTTGAAACATGAGAGTGACACATAATTATACAAAACATAATCCTCTAAATATCTCGCAAAGCTCATTGGTAAGGGATTGTGAAATATTTTAACGGGATAGAAAGCTACTTTTAGTTTTAACTTTTTTGAAGATTTTACCGATAATGAAGCAGTTTTTTAACATTCTACAATGTTATTAATACGTTTATTTTATGTACCATTTGAGAGGAAACACAGCCGATGAAATGGCGTTTTCAAAAATGAAAAAAATACCTCAGTACCTTTTAAATCTAGGATTTAAGTTAAATTTTAAGTCTGGTATACGGGTAAGGAACGATCTGTATACACACTTTCAACTATACAGTTTTATTATAGATATTTAATCATTTTTTAATGCATCAAGATGTTTCAAAGCAGAAAAAGTTTTTTTTAGAAATTGTATTACTGTTCAAAATATTTTTGGCTACGCTGTCTGAGAAAAAATACAAAGGCAAAGAAGCGCGCCACTGTTTCTAAAGTAGTACACCATCGATTTTCCCTAAATAGCGTTTATTCTAGCCAGGTGAACATTATTTTAGAGACAGTGAAGTCGATAAGGCGAAGCATGAATTTTCTTTATCCACCTCGTTTTCAATGCAGCTTTGTTGCATTTATCCATCCAGGTCAAGGCTCCCAGCCCGCTACCCACGATATAGTTGGCTCGTGTGTCACAGTCGCCGTATAGCGTGTTGGAATCCCGTACCTTCGGATGTCATTGTTCACCAGCCACGCACTGGTCAAATATTTGTCGAGTTTAAGTTCATTGCCGATGGTAAAACGTTTTAATTCACTATATTCCTGAAAGAAACACCGTAAACACTAAATACCCCCGTTGCAGCAGACCTGCATACTCAGCGAATTTCAGATGCAACACAACAAACGGTATTTCAATCCAACTTAGCGAGATTTTACATGTTTTGTAATCTCCATAAGAATAACGTGGGGAATGATTATGCAGGTTTGCTGCAACAGGTATGTTAAAACTGGTTGGTTTTAATTCTTATTTAGTAGATCTTAACTAGGAGAAGCCATATACCAAGTTTTGTCAAGAAATGTTTAAAAATAAGTAAGATATAGAATTTTTTTATTTCCCATAAGGATAACATGGGGAATGATTATGCAGGTTTGCTGCCACAAAAATTGAAATTTCGGGGATTTTAGACTAAAATACATTAGATCTCATCTAGATGAAGCCACAAACTAAGTTTTATCCAGATATGTTGAGAAAGAAGCGAGATATAGAATTTTACTTATTCCCCATAAGGTTAACATTGGGACAACGTACTGTGTTTACCACTTTCAATATCTCGGTAACCAATGGACATAGAGCAATGATTCAAAACACTAAATTGTTTGTTTTTTGAGCTGAATTCAATGGTGCCAACAAAGATTCGATAAATTTTATTTTTATATGTAAAAAACTCAAAAAACCCATTTTTGGGGCTGTTTATCCCCCTTTACCCCCCCTTCCGGTGGTCCGATCGGGCTGGTTCACGAACTCGTCCATTCGATTACCACTTTACATGTCTGTTCCAAATTTCATTAAGATCGGACCATATTTACGGCCGCTATCGTGCTGACAGACACATATAGATAGATAGATAGATAGATATATAAAAATTCGAACGAATGGTGTTTTTTGCTTCTGGTGGCCCTAAAACGAAAAGTTATCATGGTCTCGGGCTTAGGTCTTACCATGAGACCTGCGGTAATAGCTTCTTCCCTATAGGGGAAATTCGCTAAAATAAAACACATACCTTACTTCATTCGTTTATGTAAGTTTAAGACTTCTATTGTAGCTTATATTGAATCCGACAAGCCTAACTCTTTAAACGTGTCCATTGATCGACTTTGTAGTTTTGATTTTAAATCAGGCATTTTCAAAGTTATTTGGCAATTTTTTTAGCTGAAAGAGAACCACAACTTTTTGTTTAGGGTATACAAAATAAGAATCTCTTTTTTTTAAATCTTAGAGAGACCGTAATAAGATTACCATGCACAAAGCTAAAATATGCAAAATAATTTATGCAACAAGAAAACGTCTTTGTTTTTCACCTTCACCTTAATAAAGTGAACTGACACCTCCACCTTGCTGTGGACAAAACAAGGAAAGTGCAACCAATTAATTAAACATAACAATTTTTTTTGTTTTTACACCTTTGACTTGATACAAATATTGTTGCCTATTCTTTCTCCTGAAACAAAAAATCATATTCCAGATAAATCAACGTCATATGACGCTGAGTGCGTGAGCAAATATTTTTTTAAATCACTGGTGCCTAACCATAAAAATTAGTAAATCCGTCATTAATAACAATGGATCTCTAAAAAAAGAAAGAAAAATTGGCTGCCTCTCAAGGCTAGAAAATTTTAATTTTCGATCAGATTATAGAGACAAGCCTATGTTTAATTTTAATGCCTTTTTATTGTTTTTCTCTTTACACCTAAATATCTGAGAGAGTTTTCGAAAAATATAAGGCATTCAATGGCTTTGTGTACCAATGTTCAACATGAAACTGTCACATATCATGATTCAATTCAACCACAGGGCAGTATTATTTACCGCGCCGCAGTTTACCGGCGGTCACTCACTGCTGGTCGTGTTGTCAGAGCCGCACATTGATTTGCTGTCAGTGTCCGCCCACTCGGACACGCCATCACATCCTCGGTGATTGAGTTGTCATACATTCATTACCCTTAAATTTGGTTGAGGGAAATATTGTTTTATAAATACGATTACGGGAATGACTGAATACCATGTTTAGTCTTTTCTGAAACGCAATCTTCCTCAACGTATGCTCGAACTCTGAATAATCTTCAAAATATGTTCGAAGTTACGGATTTAACTTGAATTTTTCTAGACCGAGTAGTTTGTGGAACTCAAAGTTCCATAATTTTAGGCAAATGAATTTCTTTTACTTGCAGTGGGATTTTATAAACAAACTCAATTAAAAAATTGTATATTTTCATTTTCATAAAGGGGTTTTTAAAAGGCATCAATTTTTACTTTGACCGTGCGCCAATTGTCACTAAAATAAACACCTTTTCTCTTTTGAGGGATAACTCTTTAAAATAATCCACTTTACACATGCGCTCACCTTATTATTCCTTAGTTTTTGGTTCTTCGTAAAATATGTTAATGCTTTGCCTACATAGGATTAATATATGAATGCACAACTAGAAATAGATTAAATTATTCTCTGCCGTGTGCGATACACAAAACTAATGAACTTCAACCACTGGATAAAGATATATAACATTGAATTTCCCTTTTCTATAAATAAAGAAAACTTATTAAGCAAATTATAAGCACACATTCTTACAAATAAGTTGCTTGATAACAAAGATTTTAGAATACATTATGTGGATTTTGAAATACTATTATAGTCGCATGTCCGTGCCCACCACCGTGTGCGGTTCGGCCGTGTCGTGTCGTGGTGCATGTCCTCTGCCATTTGAATATGTAGTTGGTATACAGCCTAATTATACAATCCGTCATGTTTACAAATGACCTGGATGATCGCACCAACCATATCTGAACACTTATGTTAATAACTATTTGATCCCTTATTTAAAATTGTGTTCAAATAAGTGATGAGTTTGTTAAACGTTATGTGTGCAGCAACAAACGAGGGGTGCTCAAGGGAGAATTAAGGCCGTTTTGGCAAACAAACGCCCCCGGTGAGTTATTACGGCCGCGCATGGCCCTGCATATTGCATACGGCCGGCCCTGCATAAATATGCATGCGGACCGCGGCCGCTGTCATGCTGTTTATCTGGCTGTTAAGACGCGGCATGTTGTAGAAGAGAAGGTGTTTGCAAAATTGAGAAGAATTTCAGTGCCGAGTTTTTAGTTTCATTTTCAAAAAGATTTTCCTGCGTCTTGGGTTTAAAGATAAAATCCATAAATATAAGTTATTTTAGTAGTTTTGACAGAAAAACATACATGAATAATTGTTTGACAATTGATTTACTTGATATGACTTTGTATAATCGTATGGGTCAATGTCCTTTTTAGTTGTGGGCCTGTCATTCTAAGAAAAATAACTTAGGAGCCCTTAAAAAATTGCAAATAAAACTATAAAACTAAAAACAAATTTTGGAAACATTAATGTTTATGTTGCTTTTAGCCTTTATAGATCGCTCAGCACTCGTCCGATATTAATAATCATTAGCTCACATAAAAGCCCTTAAATGAGCATTTTAAGGCCAAAACAAGCAGAATATCTTAATTATAACTAGATATATAAGATAAATAATCCAAAATAATATTCAAAGCACGGAATATCCGTAAGAAATGATTAGGGCTGAATTTTTATTCAAGCACATCTTTTTAAGGAATCCAATTTTTTAAATGGATTCCAGCATTGAGTTCAGGGTAAAAATATATTCTATAATGATGTGTCACAATACCATCTTTACATTTGAAAAAAATTTATACAATATGGCGGACAAGAATGAGTGCCTGTCCTAAAGAAGAACCAATCACCCAATTGGTAGTAGTCCAAAGTCAAATACCTTGAAAAAATTGATAAAAATGCAGTTGAGTGGCGTTTTTTAAAGATTTTTTATGGTGGGGAAACGCCATTTTAAAACGTGATTTTAGGGGGTTTCCCGTGGCCTGATTTTGGTAAACGTTGGATATGTTAAAATACATTGTATCATTAAAATTTTGTATTTTGACTAAGGTTATTTTATTTATTTATTTTTTTTTATGTCGGCCTTTAGATATGTATTAATTTTAAGTCGTTTCCTTGCTTCCGTTATTGTTAGCAATTAATTTAAATATTTAGAAAATTGTAATTATAATTTTATGTGGAATTAAAAAAAAGTGATTTGAAAGTGATTTGATTTGACATACTAGTGGATCCGAGCGCACGGAATCGTGCGCTACTCTAGCAGAGCGATAATTCAAATGGCGACAAATTTAAAACACAATCATGCTAACACGATCCGTCTTGAGGATTATGTTTACACAAATTAAAAAATAACAGCAATCCAGCTGATCAAAATGTAAACAATTATGTTCTTCATAAGGATAACATGGGAACTTTAAAAGCCAATGGGGCAGAGCCCAAGGGACTTTTCAAAAATGTAAGGCCAGTTTGCAAATCTACGCGACACGCTCTTTCCAATGAGCCGTCAATGATCAAAATCGGTTAAGAAATGACGGAGGAGTTCATAAGACAAATTTCGTGTTGGCGTATTAATTATATAGATATTTCTTTTGTATGGTGGGAAACGCCATTTTAAAACGTGATTTTAGGGGGTTTCCCGTGGCCTGATTTTGGTAAACTTTGGATATGTTAAAATTCATATATTTCTTAGTATAATTCCATAAAAAAGTCTTATTGCAATTTTTTAAGTTGACTGGACTGGGCCATTAACTGGACTATTGTATCAAAAACTTCATATGAATTTGGATATAGTAAGTTTGTAACCACCATGTAACTTTGTAATAAATAACACATCAAATGCAGTTAAGAAGTGAGGCTATATTATAGTATCGTAATTTTGGCTGATGATACAATGTAAATAATTTAAAATAAACTGATAAACGTTTAGCGAATTTATTTCAGCTTGGCGATTGATTTTCAACTGTAAATACTGTTCACGCTTCAACATATAGCGGAACAGACGGTTACCGATGACTGCACTTTCCCAAGTTTGCCCAGCTGCGTCTGCAGAGCCATAACTCCACGCCAAGTTTGCACCGCACTTTATACCGACATCGAGCATTACTCTCTACGGGCCGCCACCAACTTTTATTACTTCAAAACTCAAATTTTATGTTCTCGCAGTAAAAACTATGTTGTAACTTTCTATGTAACAAACTGTTTCCTATAAATTCAAGACTAGGAATCTACTCTATTACTAAATCACAGTTAAGACATAAGACGACAGGACTATTAGGGGGACGTGAAGGTGGATTTGGAAAGTATGAGTTAAAGTTAAATCACGATTAAAATGACAACGTAATCAGGGACCCATAAGCAGATAAGGAGGATTTAAATGAAGCATGACTGTAATGTATGAGGCTATATTATGATCATTATAGGGGTTTTATTGGCTTAACCCAACAGATTCATCATCTACTTTCAGGGGGCTCTCAGGTCAGCTTCCAATCCCTCCCAATCACTTCTTAGGACGATGCTCAGGATCATCGATTTTGCGAACATGACATGAATGTAAAAACACCGGACAAAAGAGAATCGTAAATGAACGAGAAAGCTAAAATGTTAGCACTTGTTACGAGTCCGTCGAATAATTTACGGTCCAGACTCTAAAATATTCCTTTTCAGTCTGTCAGGATCTACCCAATGCTAATGCCACCTTTTTAACAAATAAAAGGTGCCAGCGTTGACAAGCTGTAATAACAAATGCAAAAGCGAGTAAGAATTCCCTGGAATTCCGAGGCGGGTTTCTGGAAGCTGCAGTATCTAACTATTGGTAAATAATTTCTTACATTATTGAAGTGTTATCGTCAACAATTTTGTAATGGCCTAACCCTTTACGATATTCATAATGATTTTAAATGTTAAAAATAGGCTAAATATGACTGGTCAACATAACATACTGATTTTGTCAGCAAATTATAAGGAAACTACAAATTTAATACATACTTAATTTTTATTTCTTTTGCATTAATTTAATTTGGCCTGAATGAGTGATTGTAACAGACATGGTAAACTTAAAACTCAAAACTAAAATGCATTTTTTTCGGAAGTTTGAGTAATACAAATTGGCATCGGAAAGTTTTTTTTACATTTCAATACAAACTAACTGCTGTCACTTCCAATTATCCAGTCTGTATTGTTCTTTTTCTGTGATAAGCCGTTAGAAATTTCTTTGATATGCCAACACAAGTTCAATACACTATCTTCAAAATTGCAATCGCTAATATTTTCTTCGTTTATAAGGACTAACCCTCCCCTCCCCATAAATTAATTAGCTTAGCTCGTTAAAGACACAACTGATAATTCGTTAGTAAAAATTGTTCTAAATGAGCTTTAATGTTTTTATTGTGCCAACAGTGCAGTAATTTTATTCAATATCAGTCGATATTTTTTACAAACGAGAATGGTCCAACAGAACTCCGCCAAATTTATAACTATTATAGATAAATAATGTATATATATAATTCCGTAAGTCAAATTTTTGTAAAGAAATTGTGAGTGACTGGATGGCCGTAGAAGGATGGGAGGGGTCTTATTTTAAAGGTCTTGACGTGAATTTTGAGGGAAAACTATTCATTTTTCTTATTTTTTTACCATAAATTCGCAACAGAATAAAACTTTTCCCATTTAAACAACATGGGGTTTAATTTGTTTACATCTTTCGAAATTAAAACAGCTGTGCCACAGAGTTGTATCATCTATATTATTAATTCTGTAAGCGATTTTTTTCAATCAAAATTGTGAGAGTTTGACAGCTCGCAGGATGATGGGAGATGGCTCAAATGAAAGGTCTCGGTCCCTGGGGGTCGGGAAAAATATCAGATTATGTCCAAATATACCAGAAAATGAGAAATAACGAAAAATATCTTCCACTTAAAATGCATTGGGATTGAAAAACGTCTGCTTTGTTTACATTAAACATGTGGTGCTAATGCTTGATTCAAAGCCATATGGTCACCTTCCATGCCCGCCACACCCCCGGTGTGTCACACACTGGAGCATCCTTGGTTAGTTGTCCCGGTTTGACCGCTTGAAAATATGGCAGGCCTAGTTATAGTTATAAAGGCGGAGTTCTGTTGGACCATTCTCGTTTGTAAAAAATATCGACTGATATTGAATAAAATTACTGCACTGTTGGCACAATAAAAAAATTAAAGCTCATTTAGAACAATTTTTACTAACGAATTATCAGTTGTGTCTTTAACGAGCTAAGCTAATTAATTTATGGGGAGGGGAGGGTTAGTCCTTATAAACGAAGAAAATATTAGCGATTGCAATTTTGAAGATAGTGTATTGAACTTGTGTTGGCATATCAAAGAAATTTCTAACGGCTTATCACAGAAAAAGAACAATACAGACTGGATAATTGGAAGTGACAGCAGTTAGTTTGTATTGAAATGTAAAAAAAACTTTCCGATGCCAATTTGTATTACTCAAACTTCCGAAAAAAATGCATTTTAGTTTTGAGTTTTAAGTTTACCATGTCTGTTACAATCACTCATTCAGGCCAAATTAAATTAATGCAAAAGAAATAAAAATTAAGTATGTATTAAATTTGTAGTTTCCTTATAATTTGCTGACAAAATCAGTATGTTATGTTGACCAGTCATATTTAGCCTATTTTTAACATTTAAAATCATTATGAATATCGTAAAGGGTTAGGCCATTACAAAATTGTTGACGATAACACTTCAATAATGTAAGAAATTATTTTCCAATAGTTAGATACTGCAGCTTCCAGAAACCCGCCTCTGAATTCCAGGGAATTCTTACTCGCTTTTGCATTTGTTATACAGCTTGTCAACGCTGGCCCCTTTTATTGTTAAAAATGTGGCATTAGCATTGGGTAGATCCTGACAGACTGAAAAGGAATATTTTAGAGTCTGGACAGTAAATTATTCGACGGACTCGTAACAAGTGCTAACATTTTAGCTTTCTCGTTCATTTACGATTCTCTTTTGTCCGGTGTTTTTACATTCATGTCATGTTCGCTAAATCGATGATCCTGAGCATCGTCCTAAGAAGTGATTGGGAGGGATTGGAAGCTGACCTGAGAGCCATGATTCATTATCTTTTATATTATATATCTAGGCCTGCCATATTTTCAAGCGGTCAAACCGGGACAACTAACCAAGGATGCTCCAGTGTGTGACACACCGGGGGTGTGGGGGGCATGGAAGGTGAGAGGGGTCCGGGGGCCTTCCCCGGAAATTTTTGGAAATTTTAGAGGAAAAGGGTTAATTATAGTTAATTTTTGCAGCAAAAATTAACTTCAAGCAGGCCTATTTTGAGTCCAGATTATTGAGTCAAACTAATAAGGTAGGCTACTGAGGTAAAATTTACTTTTGAACAAACTTATAATCTGGTTATTTTTTGTGTTGTGACAATGCAATTTTTACCATGGTAAAGTAAAGTGTGATTATAATTCATTACATGAAACAAAACTTATAATTAATTTATTTCACTTCAATGAGAAATACCAATGTTTTTATGCGAATGAAATACAACTTAAAAACAAAAGTACATACAGTACACCTCGGATTATCCTGATTAATGTGGCGGAACACCGATCCGGGATAACAAAAAAATCCGGATAATCCGAGGTCATTACAATATTGCCTAAATAGCGATCGCATACCTTAGCCCACTATTTAAATGGGCCCACCATAAGTTTAAATCACAATTTTCCTTTTTCAACCACTCATTTTGAAACTCAATACCAGTTCACACAAAGAGTTCACAACTATAAACACTTCAAGTGACAGCAATAAACTAAACTCGCAAAATTGCCATAGGCTTTGTTGATTACTGCTGGCGCTCCAAGTAGCAAACCAAAAAACTACGTTCACAAAAATTGCAAAAATGCTGTGATGTACTGTTTAGGCAACTAGAGGCTTGAAGGGGCTGATAGCCCCTAAGCATAATCCTTCTTTACTATAGTACAAAATTCCTTCTTAGAAAGTAGGTTTTTGGATCCACAAAATTATGATTATATCTAGCATTTGGTTTTAAGTAAACAAAGCCTGCCTTTTTACATCCCAATGGTTTTTTAAATGATAGCTATTTTACGCCATTTCTCATTTTATAGTGAGCTTAAAGCAATTTCTGTATTTTCCCCGAGCCCCTGGGATGGAGACCTTCAATTTCAGCCCCCTCCCATCATCCTGCGACCTTCCAAACGCCCATAATTTCGGCGCAAAAATTTCCCTTACGTAATTATATATAGATCATTTGGTATTAAATCTGCATCGTTATAACATAAACTAATCAAACGTACTTAACTTTTTATAATTTTAAATTATGAAAAAACTCAAACCCTTAATTATTATAAAATCCGAAAATCTTAAATTTAAAATATTTTTTGTTATAGTGCATTGAACGTGCATAGTTAGCTGCATTTTGAAAAAAATCAACATCTACCATATGGCTTTGAATCAAGCATTAGCACCACTTGTTTAATGTAAACAAAGCAGACGTTTTTCAATCCCAATGCATTTTAAGTGGAAGATATTTTTCGTTATTTCTCATTTTCTGGTATATTTGGACATAATCTGATATTTTTCCCGACCCCCAGGGACCGAGACCTTTCATTTGAGCCATCTCCCATCATCCTGCGAGATGTCAAACTCTCACAATTTTGATTGAAAAAAATCGCTTACAGAATTAATAATATAGATGATACAACTCTGTGGCACAGCTGTTTTAATTTCGAAAGATGTAAACAAATTAAACCCCATGTTGTTTTAATGGGAAAAGTTTTATTCTGTTGCGAATTTATGGTAAAAAAATAAGAAAAATGAATAGTTTTCCCTCAAAATTCACGTCAAGACCTTTTAAATAAGACCCCTCCCATCCTTCTACGGCCATCCAGTCACTCACAATTTCTTTACAAAAATTTGACTTACGGAATTATATATATAGATGTGACTCATTCAATTAATTATTGGGATTCTAAAGGCGTACATTAATGTATTGCATTTGCATTTTTCTTTTAGAAAGTGCATTTCACTCGTGAACTCGCTATAATCACGTTTTTGCCGTGATTTTAATTTATTTATTTCTTGGATGGACCGGTCCGGATAATCCGGGATCCGGATAATGTGAGGTACGGATAATCCGAGGTGTACTGTATATTATATAAGAATCTTTTCTTCTTTCTTCGTTTGCCGCAGCAAACTTGTTAAACTACAGGTTTAGTTCATTATTTAATAACATATTACGAAATTTAAAAACTGGCCGGGACATCAGGAAAACTGGCCGGGACACCGGGACAAGAGCAAAATACCGGGACTGTCCCGGTCAAACCGGGACGTATGGCAGCCCTAAGTATAACGCAAGTTGTTAACTGCAGGACAACTTAATTACGGCAATAACGGTCCATCGATACAACAAGTTGGCCGCAAAGTGCCCTTGCACGGAGCGACCGCAGCCTGTTCACTGTCAGTAAGTGTGTGGCAATCTATAGCGGAAGATTGCCGAACATTGCCGAACATTGCCGAACATCGCCGACCCTCCCGTGTGACGGGCCTATCGACTCGCCCTAAAACCCTACAATAACACATTAATTGACTGCTTTTCAATGGCGTTGCGGGGTTTCCATTGGGAAACAGTTTATTCGCGCCCCGCGCCGCGCGCTTTGTTTTGCTTAAGTTAATTTTGTCAGCCGGTTGTGAACTCTTTTAAACGTGGTTTTCATTTTTCATTTTTTTTATTACTTTGTTTGTTTTTAAAGAGTTAAAATAACTATAAAGATAACTATCTTCTAATGTTAATTATGACTTATGTACAATATTAGCAAGATATTTTGTGGATAGTTAAAAATTTTAAAAAGTTGATTATGAATTTTTTAAATTTAAGTCAATGTTTTAATTTTTCAATCATTAACCTTCAACGGTAAAATTTTCGCTATGTGCGAATAAATCTTCCAAGTATTTTAAAGACTTCAACATTTACAATTTTTTTGAGGAGGAGTTTCTGCCTCAAGAACAAAGTGAATTTTAAAAGCTCTCTGCTGCTGTGCTGCAGTGTAAAAGCCCTCAATTCGTTTTGTCAGGTTTGAATTCCTCTCTTGTGGTTCTAACGTGTATTAGTTAGTTATTTCTGAATTGAAAATTATAAGATTACTGCTACACATAATTGGTTGTGTAGGAAAAATAATATATTGAAAATATCAACGTTATTCTTTTTGTGAGGTCTGAAGTATTTTAATGCTTATATGGTGATTTCTCACCCAGAAAGCTGTAGACACAATTTTTCAAATAAATGCGGTTGAATTGATAATGTACGTATTGACCTACCGCATTTATTTACATGCATGTGTTCGGTTTAGTGATTTTCAAAGCTCTCTTTCACTTTGTATTGTAAAAAATGGTCTAGAAAACATTCAAGGGCCAGGGAATTAGAATCGTAAAACGCCGGTAGTCGGCGAGAACGTTGACGGCGGCGACGACAGGCGGTGGAGCTGTTTCACTCTTATCATCTCCCGGCTCTATGCAAGTAGTAATATATAGCACTTTGGGGATGTTGTTTACAACAACAAAGATAACGAGGTCATTGACCCTATGACGTCACAGGGTGTTTAGACAGTGTGTCGTCACCCGATAGGGTGGGAAGATTAAATTTAAATGTATTTTGAAAAGCAAGATGCTGGTGCCCAGTTGGTGGGAGACTTTATTATTTAATATATTATAAAGTCATGGTGGGAAATGTGACTCATGGGTCAAAATAAAATAGTAATCTGAAAGAAATCTGAATTGCAAATAATTATTTGTGATTAGCTGTGAGATGTTCAAGCTTAAGTACAATAATCAATTATGTTTATTTTTATTAGCGTGTATTTTATCAAATAATGGCGGCGCCCAGTTGGCGGGAGACTTTTGTTGATTTATTATTTGAAAAAAAATACGGCGGCACCTATTGAAAAGTTTTGGCATGAGATCCAGGTTTTTGGTCGCCTCCTTGTTTTTTGTGTAAGGTGCAAAACGCTTTTGCGCTATTGAGTAGAATGGGGCGGTCCGCTTCGTTTGAACTCTAGCAACAAACTGAGGTCCGCTTCGTTTGAACTCTAGCGACAATAGTGTGGTGGTGAGCGTTGAGATTAAAGGCGATGACCACTAGCTTAACCACCAATATAATGATTGTTTATTTTTATTAGCGTATATTTTATCAAATGGCGGTGCCTAGTTGGCGGAAGACTTTTGTATTTAATATAGTAAGAAATCATGGTGGGTAATTTGAATATAGATTTCATGTACATTGAGGGATATATTATTTTATGTTAAATAGTAGCTAGTTAAATATAGTATAAATATGTTTTGTGGTTGAAATAATATCCTGAAAGAAATAATTCTGAATTGCAACGAAATATTAGAACTGTAACTTTACAACTTAGTTCACAAATATAAAACTGTCTGTAAGAAAATTAACTTTAGCACAATATATTTAACAGTAAATATAAATTTGTGAAATAAAACTTCAGCTCTGAAATATTATCCATGTACTGTTGTATATTTAGTTTTCTTTGATAACTTTTGTACATCTTATAAACATGTAAATTATTTGAAAAAAGTTTTGTTTTAAATGTTCCCAATGCAAAATACTGTGTCAATAATTAAATATCAACAAGATAAAACAAAACAAATAAATTTCGTACAGTCTCTGTTATTTTATTTACTGTATAACTGATTTCAATGTTTTGTTTACTTTGCTCCCAGTAAAATATAAATTTATGAAATAAAATTTCAGCTCTGAAATATTATCAATGTATTGTTGTATATTTAGTTTTCTTTGATAACCCTTGGACATCTTATAAAAATTAAATTATATGAAAAAAGTTTTGTTTTAAATTTTCCCAATGGAAAATACTGTGTCAATAATTAAATATCAATAATATAAAACTAATCAAATAAATTTGGAACAGTCTTCATTATTTTATTTACTGTATAACTGATTTCAGTGTTTTAATTGCCCAAATATTATGCTGTATTATCTAATAAAAGGGTTATTATGTTTTAGGTTAAGTTCCTGTATGTAAGGATGGAATGCGGTGGTGCCCGGGGGAGAATTGATAACCTATCGACCTTTGAAGTTTTTTGTCGGCGCAAAAAGGGAATAATCGTCATTGATAATGGTGATGACAACCTCTGCCTGGCTCGAGCACTCGTTGTAGCCAAAGCCCTAGCTGATTCGGATGATAGTATTGAAAGTAGACGCTATTTTGATAGGATAAAACGGTCGAGGTTGCCTCTTCAGAAAAGACAAGCTGAACGTCTATGCCGAGAAGCCGGGGTTTCATTGGATAATGGTGGAGGATTGGAAGAAGTACGACTTTTCCAGGCGTCTTTTACCAATTATACGATTACGGTTTTCACCGACAGACGTGGTAGAGAAGTTATGTTTGAAGGTCCTTCATCAACGGAAGCCCATCCTCGCAAGAATTTAGACCTTATTTTTGCAAACAACCATTTTAATGTGATAAGGTCTTTGACAGGAGCTTTTAATTGCCAGCGTTACTGTCGAAAATGTCGAGCACAAGATTGAAGTTGTTATACAGGTGGGTGGCTGGAGGTTGTTCATCGACAAGGCCTGTGATGTCTCCAACTTCAGGGTGATCATCTCATGCACAGATGGCGAAGACCACAATGATATTGTTGCTGGCTTAACAAGGAGAAGGTTCCTGAGAGTTAGATACAAAGGATATATGGACCCTAATGTTGAAGATGATGGCTACACCAGCGATCCTGACCTGTATAAGGATCCACACTATGTATTTTTCCATTAAACAGTATGTATGTATTTTAAAATTAGTCCTTATTAAGTTGTAAATAATCCAAATTAAATATCTTTGAATATAATTGTTGTGTTTTTATTTACCTTTAATAATAATAGTCTATTCTTAAAATTATTTTGATTCTGAAGAATGTAATTGAGTGTTTTAAATGTACAATGCTGTTTTGTGACCATATAAAAGGGAGGTAAGAATTTAAATCTTTAGTTTGCTCTACATTGAGGGATATATTATTTAGTAAGGTGGAAAATTTTGAATTTATATTTTCTGAAAAACAAGATGTTGGTGTCCTGTTGGCGGAAGTTTTGGATATTTGTCACCTTCTGGAAAAAACAAAATGGTGGGTGGAGGGAGAATTTGGTATTTAATATATTTTAATTTTGATTTTATACATTTTGGGGGATATTATTTCCTTTATGTAGCAAGATGGCTGCTCCCATTGAATGATTTTGGCGGGATTTTTGTTATTTAATATAGCCAGAGTGGGAAATTTGAATTTAGGGGTATATTTCCCTTATGTAACAAGATAGTGTTCACCATTGAGCAGTTTTTTGCGCTTAATACCAGGGTGGAAAATTTGAATATTGAGTTTTATATATATATATATATTGAGGGGTATATAATTTCCTATTAAATAATTGTGTCTGTTTGGTATAGAACTTAACATTTAGATTGAGTAGTGGGAGAGGGTTTGTTTGTGTATGTGATAATTTGTTTATCGCGTACCACCCTCAGTCTGTCCATAGCTGGCCCTCTAAGTGTGATTGTTAGTACTAGTGAGCTTCTTTGAGAAGTAAATTACACTAGTTTTAGTTTATTTGTATGAAATCATGGATGTTTGGAGTGATATTAGTTCTCAATTTGAAGTGGAAGTGGTGAAATTATGTGAGGTAGTGGATGATATGAACGAAGTGTTTAAGGAAATTAAGGAAGAAAATGAGTGGAGGCATGAGCGAGAGGAAGAAGATGAACTGAGGCGGGTAGCTGATGAGGTTGAAGGTTGGGGTGATTTTATTAGCGAAGGAGAACTTCTAGATATTCACCAAGAGGCTGAATGTAAGCTATTTCAAGAGAAGGCTGTAAAGAAGTTTGGTCTTTGGGGTTTTAAAAACCGTCAGAACATGTGGAAAAAAACCTATTTAAACCTCTTCCATCAAATTATGAAGAGTGGATGATTTTTATGGATGCTGATCAAGCAATAGAAGATTTGAATCGACGTGGAATCAGATGGCAACCTCGCCTTATAGGCCCACCATGGGCCCCTTCAGGGCATGTTATGTATGATTATTTTATTGATCTTGAAACTGCTGGACTCTATTGATAAATCGTTGCGATTCATTAATTTTGCCGCTTTTTATTTCTTTTTAAATAAAATATTTCTATTCCACATATATGATTTGTATTTGTGAGACCAATTGTTATATTTTAATGTATAGATTTGAAAATAAACGTTGTTAATGGTAATGTGAGTTATCATTTACCCATATTATATTACATTTTTTCTATAAATATGTCAGTCATTTTTTAAACCAATCATTAAACCTCAGGTCAATATGTGTATATTCACCAATAAAGTATTCTTTCACATACTCTCTTAGATATTTCCTGCTCATGGGTCCAAACACCCTTTGAAACAAATAAGTAGCATGAAAGATATCTGAAATTTTGTTAAATATTGGTGAGATGTTCAGGATTGAATCCATTAAACAAGGTGCCTACTAAATGAGTCATAAAACTATGGAAACAATTCATTTGAAATTTTTAGATGTAATTGAATACATGTTTCAGTAAAACATATTACCTAAGTATGTTTTTTTAGAAAATTTGACCCATAGGCTTCTAGTTTTAAATAATATTATGGGTGAATGCTGTAAACCAATGTAGATACTAACACCAAATTTAGAAAATAATTTTAAAATTATTTTCCGAAAATTTATAATAAGTGTATACATTTTCAAAATTTAAGATTTAATTTAAACTAATGTAGGGAAAAAATCACAAGATTAACAAGTGAAATAAGTTTATTTACAACATAGAAGCTTTAACATTATAAACATGTACCTTATGTAATAGCAAGAATTATGTTGATAAGAATTATTTTAACATAATATTTACCCTTGATACAACCAAATTCAAATTAAAAAATAGCAGTTCTAAAATATCAGGCTATGTTGACAAATAGATTAAAATTAACTTATGTTGAAATTTATTTAGGAAAATTTTAAAGAACTTAATATTTACACTTGATATAACAAAATTCAAGTTAGAAAATAGCAGTTCTAAAATATCAGGCTATGTTGAAAATAATAAAAAGATTAAAATTAACTTATGTTGAAATGTAGTTAGGAAAATTTGAAAGAACTTATACATATAATCTATATATAATAACAAAAGTAAGATTAATAAAAACTTTATTTGAGTTGGGATAACACATAAAAATAACAGACATTGATTAAATTTAATACATTGTTAAAATTAATATCTGTTGGAAAAGTATTTAGGAAAATGTGCAAGAACTTAAAAGTATAATTAAGTTCTTGCACATAGTATAGTTAAGTTATGATAGAAGAAAGATTTATTAAAACTTTATTAGCAGTCTAGATAACCTAACGTAAATTAATTCAATGAACAACAATAACAAACAATAAGAGTAACAGGCATTCATTAAAATTTATATATTGTTGAAAAGTACTCAGTCAAATGTAATTTTTATCACAAAGTTTTAGCATGTGAAGCTCTAACAGAGTTACCTAGTATTGTTAAAAGAGAAAACTATATATAAAAGAAAAATGTATAAATGATAAAAAGATTTAAGATATACATCTTTAAAAACCAAACCATAACACATTTGCAAAAAAAATTAAACAGATATAAATTTAAGTTGTTAAAGATAAAAAAGATGTATACAAGGTTTTAAAAGTTAAAACAAGGCAAAATAGTCATAAATCTACAAACTAAAAATCAAATGGTGTCCTTATTAAAACTATAAAAAATAGGCTTGACCTGTAACAAACATAATGAGCTTTCATTAGAATAAAAAATAATGTTTCACTCTTACATTCGTTTAGTTTAGTAATAAACTTTTTAAAGAAATAATTCATTAGACTTGAAATAAAAAATAAGATGATTGCCAAATATTTGCTAAGTTTTTTTTTAAAAGATATTTTGTGTTTTCTATTTCATTGTCAATAAGCTGCAAACAAAACTAAATAGTAAAACCTTTTTAAAAGTGATCAAATAATATTTAAAACTTTCTTTTTGAAATCTGGCCTTGAGGGTATGCATTTCTACACCAAATTTAATTATTATAAAATATTATTCAACTCCAAAAAAGTCAAAATATGTACAAACAAAAAACTATGATTACTAAATTAAAGTGTTGTAACACGGTTATTACTTAGTTATTAACTTATTTTATATTTAACTTATCACTTGGCTAGTCTGTGTTGAAAAAGGGATATTGCATATACTATTTTAAAAGTCATTCAAGTTTCATTTACTTAAAAACTCTATATTATTCCATTTTTAGATGTGTTTAATAGTTTTTAAAACATTTTAGGCTATAAAACTTATACTTGAAATATCAACATCTTTGGTCCAGTTGGTAAATTACTTCTCCCCAAGTATTATAACAGTTAAATATTACATGAACATAAATATTACTCACACATGTTGTCATCAATGCAGCTCTAAGTGACAGGAGCGCTCCTTCACTCGTAGCGTGGTCTCTTGGTAGGCCTTTCGTATGCTGGCGCCGCAGCTTTTCCCCACCATTCTGGTAGTGGTAGTGGCTGCAGTTGTCTTCGGATACTTTGAAAACAAGGTTCGGCATGTAAATTAGACACTGTCCACTTAAACTGTTCAAGTGTATATCTAAAAGTATGTACACAATCGCAATCCCAACAAAGTGGGAAATCATCATTATTCAGTCCTTCTCCCGAAGAATGTTCCCTTTCCAAAAAATAATCGAAAATAAGAGGTGGTAAATTAAGGTACTTCAAATCTAGAATGCAATATAAGTGTTTGTTGTACACTTCTGCTGCACATATTTCAAATAGTGATTTTATGGGGGCCATGACCACTAAGCTAAACTGTCTCACTTATATCACTGATTGACAACGACTAGCGTATGGAGTAAGAAGCGAAGTAACGATACAATATCTCTCACCCTGTATTTATAGGACCAACCAGTGGATGATTCACATAACCCCTTATCTTGGTGATACGTCACCACCAAACAAGGCGTTCAAGGGATCAGTTCCCGTAATGGCTTAACAGGCTAGATTAATTTTATGTAATTTTCTTTGTAAATATAAAAATAATATATTTTCATTTTTCTGAAATAATTTGTATATTTGGTTTTTCTATTTTTGTAATACTTTTAATACATATTGTTCGGTCTCTTACAAAGTTTGTGAACTTATTTGGGCTTATAATCAAATTCACTTGTTCACTCAGAGTATCTTTTTTAAATAATGTTTTATATTAGCGGATTTTCTGAATATATGATAATACCACAATTTTACTTCAAGACTTAAAATATTTTCCCAACCAAACCATTAAAGTTACCCCTCAAGTACTTCAATATATTTTTAATGCCATAGGCTGTTCACTAAGCTATCGCTGTAATTATTTTATTTAGGGTGTATACAGTTTGATTATATAATCGGACACTAGTTTTCTCTTTTAACAATACTAGGTAACTCTGTTAGAGCTTCATATGCTAACACTTTGTGATAAAAATTACATTTTACTGAGTACTTTTCAACAATATATAAATTTTAATCAATGCCTGTTACTCTTATTGTTTGTTATTGTCGTTCATTGAATTAATTTACGTTAGGTTATCCAGACTGCTAATAAAGTTTTAATAAATATTTCTTCTATCATAATATAAATTATACCTTTAAGTTTTTGCACATTTTCCTAAATACTTTTCCAACAGATATTAATTTTAACAATGTATTAATTTTAATCAATGCCTGTTTTTTTATGTGTTATCCCAACTCAAATAAAGTGTTTATTAATCTTACTTTTGTTATTATATATAGATTATATGTATAAGTTCTTTCAAATTTTCCTAACTACATTTTAACTTATGTTAATTTTAATCTATTTATTAATTTTCAACATAGCCTGATATTTTAAAACTGCTATTTTTTAACTTGAATTTTGTTATATCAAGTGTAAATATTACGTTCTTTCAAATTTTCCTAAATAAATTTCAACATAAGTTAATTTTAATCTATTTGTAAATTTTCAACATAGCCTGATATTTTGAAACTGCTATTTTTTAATTTGAATTTGAACAGGGTAAATATTATGTTAAAATAATATTTAACCTTGATACAACAAAATTCAAATTAAAAAATAGCAGTTTCAAAATAGCAGTTTCAAAATATCAGGCTATGTTGCAAATTAACAAATAGATTAAAAATAACTAATGTTGAAATTTTTTTAGGAAAATTTGAAAGAACGTAATATTTACACTTGATATAACAAAATTCAAGTTAAAAAATAGCAGTTTTAAAATATCAGGCTATGTTGAAAATTAATAAATAGATTAAAATTAACATAAGTTAAAATGTAGTTAGGAAAATTTGAAAGAACTTATACATATAATCTATATATAATAACAAAAGTAAGATTAATAAACACTTTATTTGAGTTGGGATAACACATAAAAAAACAGGCATTGATTAAAATTAATACATTGTTAAAATTAATATCTGTTGGAAAAGTATATAGGAAAATGTGCAAAAACTTAAAGGTATAATTTATATTATGATAGAAGAAATATTTATTAAAACTTTATTAGCAGTCTGGATAACCTAACGTAAATTAATTCAATGAACAACAATAACAAACAATAAGAGCAACAGGCATTGATTAAAATTTATATATTGTTGAAAAGTACTCAGTAAAATGTAATTTTTATCACAAAGTCTTAGCATATGAAGCTCTAACAGAGTTACCTAGTATTGTTAAAAGAGAAAACTAGTGTCCGATTATATAATCAAACTGTATACACCCTAAATAAAATAATTACAACGATAGCTTAGTGAACAGCCTATGGCATTAAAAGTATATTGAAGTACTTGAGGGGTAACTTTAATGGTTTGGTTGGGAAAATATTTTAAGTGTTGAAGTAAAATTGTGGTATTATTATATATTCAGACAATCCGCTAATATAAAACATTATTTAAAAAAGATACTCTGAGTGAACAAGTGAATTTGATTATAAGCCCAAATAAGATCACAAACTTTGTAAGAGACCGAACAATATGTATTAAAAGTATTACAAAAATAGAAAAACCAAATATACAAATTATTTCAGAAAAATGAAAATATATTATTTTTATATTTACAAAGAAAATTACATAAAATTAATCTAGCCTGTTAAGCCATTACGGGAACTGATCCCTTGAACGCCTTGTTTGGTGGTGACGTATCACCAAGATAAGGGGTTATGTGAATCATCCACTGGTTGGTCCTATAAATACAGGGTGAGAGATATTGTATCGTTACTTCGCTTCTTACTCCATACGCTAGTCGTTGTCAATCAGTGATATAAGTGAGACAGTTTAGCTTAGTGGTCATGGCCCCCATAAAATCACTATTTGAAATATGTGCAGCAGAAGTGTACAACAAACACTTATATTGCATTCTAGATTTGAAGTACCTTAATTTACCACCTCTTATTTTCGATTATTTTTTGGAAAGGGAACATTCTTCGGGAGAAGGACTGAATAATGATGATTTCCCACTTTGTTGGGATTGCGATTGTGTACATACTTTTAGATATACACTTGAACAGTTTAAGTGGACAGTGTCTAATTTACATGCCGAACCTTGTTTTCAAAGTATCCGAAGACAACTGCAGCCACTACCACTACCAGAATGGTGGGGAAAAGCTGCGGCGCCAGCATACGAAAGGCCTACCAAGAGACCACGCTACGAGTGAAGGAGCGCTCCTGTCACTTAGAGCTGCATTGATGACAACATGTGTGAGTAATATTTATGTTCATGTAATATTTAACTGTTATAATACTTGGGGAGAAGTAATTTACCAACTGGACCAAAGATGTTGATATTTCAAGTATAAGTTTTATAGCCTAAAATGTTTTAAAAACTATTAAACACATCTAAAAATGGAATAATATAGAGTTTTTAAGTAAATGAAACTTGAATGACTTTTAAAATAGTATATGCAATATCCCTTTTTCAACACAGACTAGCCAAGTGATAAGTTAAATATAAAATAAGTTAATAACTAAGTAATAACCGTGTTACAACACTTTTAATTTAGTAATCATAGTTTTTTTGTTTGTACATATTTTGACTTTTTTGGAGTTGAATAATATTTTATAATAATTAAATTTGGTGTAGAAATGCATACCCTCAAGGCCAGATTTCAAAAAGAAAGTTTTAAATATTATTTGATCACTTTTAAAAAGGTTTTTACTATTTAGTTTTGTTTGCAGCTTATTGACAATGAAATAGAAAACACAAAATATCTTTTAAAAAAAAACTTAGCAAATATTTGGCAATCATCTTATTTTTTATTTCAAGTCTA
Organism: Flexamia atlantica; assembly: GCA_035578135.1. Taxonomy (NCBI): domain Eukaryota; kingdom Metazoa; phylum Arthropoda; class Insecta; order Hemiptera; family Cicadellidae; genus Flexamia; species Flexamia atlantica. Next base: position 1,348 of record JAQJVK010000405.1, on the reverse strand, counting down.
ATGAATTATTTCTTTAAAAAGTTTATTACTAAACTAAACGAATGTAAGAGTGAAACATTATTTTTTATTCTAATGAAAGCTCATTATGTTTGTTACAGGTCAAGCCTATTTTTTATAGTTTTAATAAGGACACCATTTGATTTTTAGTTTGTAGATTTATGACTATTTTGCCTTGTTTTAACTTTTAAAACCTTGTATACATCTTTTTTATCTTTAACAACTTAAATTTATATCTGTTTAATTTTTTTTGCAAATGTGTTATGGTTTGGTTTTTAAAGATGTATATCTTAAATCTTTTTATCATTTATACATTTTTCTTTTATATATAGTTTTCTCTTTTAACAATACTAGGTAACTCTGTTAGAGCTTCACATGCTAAAACTTTGTGATAAAAATTACATTTGACTGAGTACTTTTCAACAATATATAAATTTTAATGAATGCCTGTTACTCTTATTGTTTGTTATTGTTGTTCATTGAATTAATTTACGTTAGGTTATCTAGACTGCTAATAAAGTTTTAATAAATCTTTCTTCTATCATAACTTAACTATACTATGTGCAAGAACTTAATTATACTTTTAAGTTCTTGCACATTTTCCTAAATACTTTTCCAACAGATATTAATTTTAACAATGTATTAAATTTAATCAATGTCTGTTATTTTTATGTGTTATCCCAACTCAAATAAAGTTTTTATTAATCTTACTTTTGTTATTATATATAGATTATATGTATAAGTTCTTTCAAATTTTCCTAACTACATTTCAACATAAGTTAATTTTAATCTTTTTATTATTTTCAACATAGCCTGATATTTTAGAACTGCTATTTTCTAACTTGAATTTTGTTATATCAAGTGTAAATATTAAGTTCTTTAAAATTTTCCTAAATAAATTTCAACATAAGTTAATTTTAATCTATTTGTCAACATAGCCTGATATTTTAGAACTGCTATTTTTTAATTTGAATTTGGTTGTATCAAGGGTAAATATTATGTTAAAATAATTCTTATCAACATAATTCTTGCTATTACATAAGGTACATGTTTATAATGTTAAAGCTTCTATGTTGTAAATAAACTTATTTCACTTGTTAATCTTGTGATTTTTTCCCTACATTAGTTAAATTAAATCTTAAATTTTGAAAATGTATACACTTATTATAAATTTTCGGAAAATAATTTAAAATTATTTTCTAAATTTGGTGTTAGTATCTACATTGGTTTACAGCATTCACCCATAATATTATTTAAAACTAGAAGCCTATGGGTCAAATTTTCTAAAAAAACATACTTAGGTAATATGTTTTACTGAAACATGTATTCAATTACATCTAAAAATTTCAAA
>JAQJVK010000404.1:0-60171 GCA_035578135.1 Flexamia atlantica | reverse complement strand
ACTTTAATCAGCCATATTTCCAAAACCTAAGTTTTTACGGTAACTTGGGTGGTATAATACAGAGGTTCTGGTCCTATTCTATCAACCTACGTGTACGTAATGTTGGCACACTTCCGTATTTATTATTATATTTCATGTCATACTTAGACAAATCGTTGTCCGCACATCGCATAGCGACTAATTTAATCACCCATATTTCCAAAACCTAAGTTTTTACGGTAACTTGGTTGGTATAGTACTAAAGTTCTGGTCCTATTCTTTCATCCTACGTGTACGTCATGCTGACACACTGCCGTATTTATTTTATTTTTCATGTCAAACTTAGACAAATCGCTGTCCGCACATCTCAATGCGACTATTTTAATCAGCCATATTTCCAAAACCTAAGTTTTTACGGTAACTTGGGTGGTATAATACTAAATTTCAGGACCTATTCTATCATCCTATGTGTACGTCATGTTGGCACACTTCCGTATTTATTTTATTTTTCATGTCATACTTTGACAAATCGCTGTCCGCACATCTCAATGCGACTACTTTAATCAGCCATATTTCCAAAACCTAAGTTTTTACGGTAACTTGGGTGGTATATCTACAGAAGTTCTGGTCCTATTTCATCACCCTACGTGTACGTCATGCTGTGACACTGCCGTATTTATTTTATATTTTATGTCAAACTTAGGTGGATCACTGTCCACACATCCAAAGCGACTATTTTAATCACCCGTATTTCCAAAACCTAAGTTTTTAAGGTAACTTGGGTGGTATAGTACTAAAGTTCTGGTCCTATTCTTTCATCCTACGTGTACGTCATGCTGACACACTGCCGTATTTATTTTATATTTTATGTCAAACTTAGGTGGATCGCTGTCCACACATCCAAAGCGACTATTTTAATCACCCGTATTTCCAAAACCTAAGTTTTGACGGTAACCTGAGTAGTACAATAATATAGTTCTAATCCTATTCTACCACCCAATGTGTACGTCATGTATCCAAAATTCCGTATTTATTTTTATATTTCATGTCAAACTTAGACAAATCGTTGTCCCGCACATCGCATAGCGACTAATTTAATCACCCATATTTCCAAAACCTAAGTTTTTACGGTAACTTGGGTGGTATAATACAGAAGTTCTGGTCCTATTCTATCACCCTATGTGTACGTCATGTATCCACAATTCCGTATTTATTTTTATATTTTATGTCAAACTTAGACAAATCGTTGTCCGCACATCGCATAGCGACTAATTTAATCACCCATATTTCCAAAACCTAAGTTTTTAAGGTAACTTGGGTGGTATAATACTAAATTTCAGGACCTATTCTATCATCCTATGTGTACGTCATGTTGGCACACTTCCGTATTTATTTTATTTTTCATGTCATACTTTGACAAATCGCTGTCCGCACATCTCAATGCGACTACTTTAATCAACCATATTTCCAAAACCTAAGTTTTTACGGTAACTTGGGTGGTATAATACAGAAGTTCTGGTCCTATTCTATCACCCTATGTGTACGTCATGTATCCACAATTCCGTATTTATTTTTATATTTCATGTCAAACTTAGACAAATCGTTGTCTGCACATCGCATAGCGACTAATTTAATCACCCATATTTCCAAAACCTAAGTTTTTACGGTAACTTGAGTGGTATAATACAGAAGTTCTGGTCCTATTCTATCACCCTATGTGTACGTCAAGTATCCACAATTCCGTATTTATTTTTATATTTCATGTCAAACTTAGACAAATCGTTGTCCGCACATCGCATAGCGACTAATTTAATCACCCATATTTCCAAAACCTAAGTTTTTAAGGTAACTTGGGTGGTATAATACTAAATTTCAGGACCTATTCTATCATCCTATGTGTACGTCATGTTGGCACACTTCCGTATTTATTTTATTTTTCATGTCATACTTTGTCAAATCGCTGTCCGCACATCTCAATGCGACTACTTTAATCAGCCATATTTCCAAAACCTAAGTTTTTACGGTAACTTGGGTGGTATAATACAGAAGTTCTGGTCCTATTCTATCACCCTATGTGTACGTCATGTATCCACAATTCCGTATTTATTTTTATATTTCATGTCAAACTTAGACAAATCGTTGTCCGCACATCGCATAGCGAATAATTTAATCACCCATATTTCCAAAACATAAGTTTTTAAGGTAACTTGGGTGGTATAGTACTAAAGTTCTGGTCCTATTCTTTCATCCTACGTGTACGTCATGCTGACACACTGCCGTATTTATTTTATTTTTCATGTCAAACTTAGACAAATCGCTGTCCGCACATCTCAATGCGACTACTTTAATCAGCCATATTTCCAAAACCTAAGTTTTTACGGTAACTTGGGTGGTATAATACTAAATTTCAGGACCTATTCTATCATCCTATGTGTACGTCATGTTGGCACACTTCCGTATTTATTTTATTTTTCATGTCATACTTTGACAAATCGCTGTCCACACATCTCAATGCGACTACTTTAATCAGCCATATTTCCAAAACCTAAGTTTTTTACGGTAACTTGGGTGGTATAATACAGAAGTTCTGGTCCTATTTCATCACCCTACGTGTACGTCATGCTGTGACACTGCCGTATTTATTTATATTTTATGTCAAACTTAGGTGGATCACTGTCCACACATCCAAAGCGACTATTTTAATCACCGTATTTCCAAAACCTAAGTTTTTAAGGTAACTTGGGTGGTATAGTACTAAAGTTCTGGTCCTATTCTTTCATCCTACGTGTACGTCATGCTGACACACCCTGCCGTATTTATTTTATATTTTATGTCAAACTTAGGTGGATCGCTATCCACACATCCAAAGCGACTATTTTAATCACCCGTATTTCCAAAACCTAAGTTTTGACGGTAACCTGAGTAGTATAATAATATAGTTCTAATCCTATTCTATCACCCAATGTGTACGTTATGTATCCAAAATTCCGTATTTATTTTTATATTTCATGTCAAACTTAGACAAATCGTTGTCCGCACATCGCATAGCGACTAATTTAATCACCCATATTTCCAAAACCTAAGTTTTTACGGTAACTTGGGTGGTATAATACAGAAGTTCTGGTCCTATTCTATCACCCTATGTGTACGTCATGTATCCACAATTTCGTATTTATTTTTATATTTCATGTCAAACTTAGACAAATCGTTGTCCGCACATCACATAGCGACTAATTTAATCACCCATATTTCCAAAACCTAAGTTTTTAAGGTAACTTGGGTGGTATAATACTAAATTTCAGGACCTATTCTATCATCCTATGTGTACGTCATGTTGGCACACTTCCGTATTTATTTTATTTTTCATGTCATACTTTGACAAATCGCTGTCCGCACATCTCAATGCGACTGCTTTAATCAGCCATATTTCCAAAACCTAAGTTTTTACGGTAACTTGGGGTGTATAGTACTAAAGTTCTGGACCTATTCTATCATCCTATGTGTACGTCATGTTGGCACACCTCCGTATTTTTTTTATATTTCGTGTCAAACTTCGACAAATCTCTGTCCGCAGATCTCAATGCGACTACTTTAATCAGCCATATTTCCAAAACCTAAGTTTTTAAGGTAACTTGGGTGGTTCAATACTAAATTTCAGGACCTATTCTATCATCCTATGTGTACGTCATGTTGGCACACTTCCGTATTTAATTTATTTTTCATGTTATACTTTGACAAATCGCTGTCCGCACATCTCAATGCGACTACTTTAATCAGCCATATTTCCAAAACCTAAGTTTTTACGGTAACTTGGGTGGTATAATACAGAAGTTCTGGTCCTATTCTATCACCCTACGTGTACGTAATGTTGGCACACTTCCGTATTTATTATTATATTTCATGTCATACTTAGACAAATCGTTGTCCGCACATCGCATAGCGACTAATTTAATCACCCATATTTCCAAAACCTAAGTTTTTACGGTAACTTGGGTGGTATAGTACTAAAGTTCTGGTCCTATTCTTTCATCCTACGTGTACGTCATGCTGACACACTGCCGTATTTATTTTATTTTTCATGTCAAACTTAGACAAATCGCTGTCCGCACATCTCAATGCGACTACTTTAATCAGCCATATTTCCAAAACCTAAGTTTTTACGGTAACTTGGGTGGTATAATACTAAATTTCAGGACCTATTCTATCATCCTATGTGTACGTCATGTTGGCACACTTCCGTATTTATTTTATTTTTCATGTCATACTTTGACAAATTGCTCTCCGCACATCTCAATGCGACTACTTTAATCAGCCATATTTCCAAAACCTAAGTTTTTACGGTAACTTGGATGGTATAATACAGAAGTTCTGGTCCTATTTCATCACCCTACGTGTACGTCATGCTGACACACTGCCGTATTTATTTTATATTTTATGTCAAACTTAGTTGGGTCACTGTCCACACATCCAAAGCGACTATTTTAATCACCCGTATTTCCAAAACCTAAGTTTTTAAGGTAACTTGGGTGGTATAGTACTAAAGTTCTGGTCCTATTCTTTCATCCTACGTGTACGTCATGCTGACACACTGCCGTATTTATTTTATATTTTATGTCAAACTTAGGTGGATCGCTGTCCACACATCCAAAGCAACTATTTTAATCACCCGTATTTCCAAAACCTAAGTTTTTAAGGTAACTTGGGTGGTATAGTACTAAAGTTCTGGTTCTATTCTTTCATCCTACGTGTACGTCATGCTGACACACTGCCGTATTTATTTTATATTTTATGTCAAACTTAGGTGGATCACTGTCCACACATCCAAAGCGACTATTTTAATCACCCGTATTTCCAAAACCTAAGTTTTTAAGGTAACTTGGGGTGTATAGTACTAAAGTTCTGGACCTATTCTATCATCCTATGTGTACGTCATGTTGGCACACCTCCGTATTTTTTTTATATTTCGTGTCAAACTTCGACAAATCTCTGTCCGCACATCTCAATGCGACTACTTTAGTCAGCCATATTTCCAAAACCTAAGTTTTTAAGGTAACTTGGGTGGTAAAATACTAAATTTCAGGACCTATTCTATCATCCTATGTGTACGTCATGTTGGCACACTTCCGTATTTATTTTATTTTTCATGTTATACTTTGACAAATCGCTGTCCGCACATCTCAATGCGACTACTTTAATCAGCCATATTTCCAAAACCTAAGTTTTTACGGTAACTTGGGTGGTATAATACAGAGGTTCTGGTCCTATTCTATCAACCTACGTGTACGTAATGTTGGCACACTTCCGTATTTATTATTATATTTCATGTCATACTTAGACAAATCGTTGTCCGCACATCGCATAGCGACTAATTTAATCACCCATATTTCCAAAACCTAAGTTTTTACGGTAACTTGGTTGGTATAGTACTAAAGTTCTGGTCCTATTCTTTCATCCTACGTGTACGTCATGCTGACACACTGCCGTATTTATTTTATTTTTCATGTCAAACTTAGACAAATCGCTGTCCGCACATCTCAATGCGACTATTTTAATCAGCCATATTTCCAAAACCTAAGTTTTTACGGTAACTTGGGTGGTATAATACTAAATTTCAGGACCTATTCTATCATCCTATGTGTACGTCATGTTGGCACACTTCCGTATTTATTTTATTTTTCATGTCATACTTTGACAAATCGCTGTCCGCACATCTCAATGCGACTACTTTAATCAGCCATATTTCCAAAACCTAAGTTTTTACGGTAACTTGGGTGGTATAATACAGAAGTTCTGGTCCTATTTCATCACCCTACGTGTACGTCATGCTGTGACACTGCCGTATTTATTTTATATTTTATGTCAAACTTAGGTGGATCACTGTCCACACATCCAAAGCGACTATTTTAATCACCCGTATTTCCAAAACCTAAGTTTTTAAGGTAACTTGGGTGGTATAGTACTAAAGTTCTGGTCCTATTCTTTCATCCTACGTGTACGTCATGCTGACACACTGCCGTATTTATTTTATATTTTATGTCAAACTTAGGTGGATCGCTGTCCACACATCCAAAGCGACTATTTTAATCACCCGTATTTCCAAAACCTAAGTTTTGACGGTAACCTGAGTAGTACAATAATATAGTTCTAATCCTATTCTACCACCCAATGTGTACGTCATGTATCCAAAATTCCGTATTTATTTTTATATTTCATGTCAAACTTAGACAAATCGTTGTCCGCACATCGCATAGCGACTAATTTAATCACCCATATTTCCAAAACCTAAGTTTTTACGGTAACTTGGGTGGTATAATACAGAAGTTCTGGTCCTATTCTATCACCCTATGTGTACGTCATGTATCCACAATTCCGTATTTATTTTTATATTTTATGTCAAACTTAGACAAATCGTTGTCCGCACATCGCATAGCGACTAATTTAATCACCCATATTTCCAAAACCTAAGTTTTTAAGGTAACTTGGGTGGTATAATACTAAATTTCAGGACCTATTCTATCATCCTATGTGTACGTCATGTTGGCACACTTCCGTATTTATTTTATTTTTCATGTCATACTTTGACAAATCGCTGTCCGCACATCTCAATGCGACTACTTTAATCAACCATATTTCCAAAACCTAAGTTTTTACGGTAACTTGGGTGGTATAATACAGAAGTTCTGGTCCTATTCTATCACCCTATGTGTACGTCATGTATCCACAATTCCGTATTTATTTTTATATTTCATGTCAAACTTAGACAAATCGTTGTCTGCACATCGCATAGCGACTAATTTAATCACCCATATTTCCAAAACCTAAGTTTTTACGGTAACTTGAGTGGTATAATACAGAAGTTCTGGTCCTATTCTATCACCCTATGTGTACGTCAAGTATCCACAATTCCGTATTTATTTTTATATTTCATGTCAAACTTAGACAAATCGTTGTCCGCACATCGCATAGCGACTAATTTAATCACCCATATTTCCAAAACCTAAGTTTTTAAGGTAACTTGGGTGGTATAATACTAAATTTCAGGACCTATTCTATCATCCTATGTGTACGTCATGTTGGCACACTTCCGTATTTATTTTATTTTTCATGTCATACTTTGTCAAATCGCTGTCCGCACATCTCAATGCGACTACTTTAATCAGCCATATTTCCAAAACCTAAGTTTTTACGGTAACTTGGGTGGTATAATACAGAAGTTCTGGTCCTATTCTATCACCCTATGTGTACGTCATGTATCCACAATTCCGTATTTATTTTTATATTTCATGTCAAACTTAGACAAATCGTTGTCCGCACATCGCATAGCGAATAATTTAATCACCCATATTTCCAAAACATAAGTTTTTAAGGTAACTTGGGTGGTATAGTACTAAAGTTCTGGTCCTATTCTTTCATCCTACGTGTACGTCATGCTGACACACTGCCGTATTTATTTTATTTTTCATGTCAAACTTAGACAAATCGCTGTCCGCACATCTCAATGCGACTACTTTAATCAGCCATATTTCCAAAACCTAAGTTTTTACGGTAACTTGGGTGGTATAATACTAAATTTCAGGACCTATTCTATCATCCTATGTGTACGTCATGTTGGCACACTTCCGTATTTATTTTATTTTTCATGTCATACTTTGACAAATCGCTGTCCACACATCTCAATGCGACTACTTTAATCAGCCATATTTCCAAAACCTAAGTTTTTACGGTAACTTGGGTGGTATAATACAGAAGTTCTGGTCCTATTTCATCACCCTACGTGTACGTCATGCTGTGACACTGCCGTATTTATTTTATATTTTATGTCAAACTTAGGTGGATCACTGTCCACACATCCAAAGCGACTATTTTAATCACCCGTATTTCCAAAACCTAAGTTTTTAAGGTAACTTGGGTGGTATAGTACTAAAGTTCTGGTCCTATTCTTTCATCCTACGTGTACGTCATGCTGACACACTGCCGTATTTATTTTATATTTTATGTCAAACTTAGGTGGATCGCTATCCACACATCCAAAGCGACTATTTTAATCACCCGTATTTCCAAAACCTAAGTTTTGACGGTAACCTGAGTAGTATAATAATATAGTTCTAATCCTATTCTATCACCCAATGTGTACGTTATGTATCCAAAATTCCGTATTTATTTTTATATTTCATGTCAAACTTAGACAAATCGTTGTCCGCACATCGCATAGCGACTAATTTAATCACCCATATTTCCAAAACCTAAGTTTTTACGGTAACTTGGGTGGTATAATACAGAAGTTCTGGTCCTATTCTATCACCCTATGTGTACGTCATGTATCCACAATTTCGTATTTATTTTTATATTTCATGTCAAACTTAGACAAATCGTTGTCCGCACATCACATAGCGACTAATTTAATCACCCATATTTCCAAAACCTAAGTTTTTAAGGTAACTTGGGTGGTATAATACTAAATTTCAGGACCTATTCTATCATCCTATGTGTACGTCATGTTGGCACACTTCCGTATTTATTTTATTTTTCATGTCATACTTTGACAAATCGCTGTCCGCACATCTCAATGCGACTGCTTTAATCAGCCATATTTCCAAAACCTAAGTTTTTACGGTAACTTGGGGTGTATAGTACTAAAGTTCTGGACCTATTCTATCATCCTATGTGTACGTCATGTTGGCACACCTCCGTATTTTTTTTATATTTCGTGTCAAACTTCGACAAATCTCTGTCCGCATATCTCAATGCGACTACTTTAATCAGCCATATTTCCAAAACCTAAGTTTTTAAGGTAACTTGGGTGGTTCAATACTAAATTTCAGGACCTATTCTATCATCCTATGTGTACGTCATGTTGGCACACTTCCGTATTTAATTTATTTTTCATGTTATACTTTGACAAATCGCTGTCCGCACATCTCAATGCGACTACTTTAATCAGCCATATTTCCAAAACCTAAGTTTTTACGGTAACTTGGGTGGTATAATACAGAAGTTCTGGTCCTATTCTATCACCCTACGTGTACGTAATGTTGGCACACTTCCGTATTTATTATTATATTTCATGTCATACTTAGACAAATCGTTGTCCGCACATCGCATAGCGACTAATTTAATCACCCATATTTCCAAAACCTAAGTTTTTACGGTAACTTGGGTGGTATAGTACTAAAGTTCTGGTCCTATTCTTTCATCCTACGTGTACGTCATGCTGACACACTGCCGTATTTATTTTATTTTTCATGTCAAACTTAGACAAATCGCTGTCCGCACATCTCAATGCGACTACTTTAATCAGCCATATTTCCAAAACCTAAGTTTTTACGGTAACTTGGGTGGTATAATACTAAATTTCAGGACCTATTCTATCATCCTATGTGTACGTCATGTTGGCACACTTCCGTATTTATTTTATTTTTCATGTCATACTTTGACAAATCGCTCTCCGCACATCTCAATGCGACTACTTTAATCAGCCATATTTCCAAAACCTAAGTTTTTACGGTAACTTGGATGGTATAATACAGAAGTTCTGGTCCTATTTCATCACCCTACGTGTACGTCATGCTGACACACTGCCGTATTTATTTTATATTTTATGTCAAACTTAGTTGGGTCACTGTCCACACATCCAAAGCGACTATTTTAATCACCCGTATTTCCAAAACCTAAGTTTTTAAGGTAACTTGGGTGGTATAGTACTAAAGTTCTGGTCCTATTCTTTCATCCTACGTGTACGTCATGCTGACACACTGCCGTATTTATTTTATATTTTATGTCAAACTTAGGTGGATCGCTGTCCACACATCCAAAGCAACTATTTTAATCACCCGTATTTCCAAAACCTAAGTTTTGACGGTAACCTGAGTAGTATAATAATATAGTTCTAATGCTATTCTATCACCCAATGTGTACGTCATGTATCCAAAATTCCGTATTTATTTTTATATTTCATGTCAAACTTAGACAAATCGTTGTCCGCACATCGCATAGCGACTAATTTAACCACCCATATTTCCAAAACCTAAGTTTTTACGGTAACTTGGGTGGTATAATACAGAAGTTCTGGTCCTTTTCTATCACCCTATGTGTACGTCATGTATCCACAATTCCGTATTTATTTTTATATTTCATGTCAAACTTAGACAAATCGTTGTCCGCACATCGCATAGCGACTAATTTACTCACCCATATTTCCAAAACCTAAGTTTTTAAGGTAACTTGGGTGGTATAATACTAAATTTCAGGACCTATTCTATCATCCTATGTGTACGTCATGTTGGCACACTTCCGTATTTATTTTATTTTTCATGTCATACTTTGACAAATCGCTGTCCGCACATCTCAATGCGACTGCTTTAATCAGCCATATTTCCAAAACCTAAGTTTTTACGGTAACTTGGGGTGTATAGTACTAAAGTTCTGGACCTATTCTATCATCCTATGTGTACGTCATGTTGGCACACCTCCGTATTTTTTTTATATTTCGTGTCAAACTTCGACAAATCTCTGTCCGCACATCTCAATGCGACTACTTTAATCAGCCATATTTCCAAAACCTAAGTTTTTAAGGTAACTTGGGTGGTAAAATACTAAATTTCAGGACCTATTCTATCATCCTATGTGTACGTCATGTTGGCACACTTCCGTATTTATTTTATTTTTCATGTTATACTTTGACAAATCGCTGTCCGCACATCTCAATGCGACTACTTTAATCAGCCATATTTCCAAAACCTAAGTTTTTACGGTAACTTGGGTGGTATAATACAGAAGTTCTGGTCCTATTCTATCACCCTACGTGTACGTAATGTTGGCACACTTCCGTATTTATTATTATATTTCATGTCATACTTAGACAAATCGTTGTCCGCACATCGCATAGCGACTAATTTAATCACCCATATTTCCAAAACCTAAGTTTTTACGGTAACTTGGGTGGTATAGTACTAAAGTTCTGGTCCTATTCTTTCATCCTACGTGTACGTCATGCTGACACACTGCCGTATTTATTTTATTTTTCATGTCAAACTTAGACAAATCGCTGTCCGCACATCTCAATGCGACTACTTTAATCAGCCATATTTCCAAAACCTAAGTTTTTACGGTAACTTGGGTGGTATAATACAGAAGTTCTGGTCCTATTCTATCACCCTATGTGTACGTCATGTATCCACAATTCCGTATTTATTTTTATATTTCATGTCAAACTTAGACAAATCGTTGTCCACACATCGCATAGCGACTAATTTAATCACCCATATTTCCAAAACCTAAGTTTTTAAGGTAACTTGGGTGGTATAATACTAAATTTCAGGACCTATTCTATCATCCTATGTGTACGTCATGTTGGCACACTTCCGTATTTATTTTATTTTTCATGTCATACTTTGACAAATCGCTGTCCGCACATCTCAATGCGACTACTTTAATCAGCCATATTTCCAAAACCTAAGTTTTTACGGTAACTTGGGTGGTATAATACAGAAGTTCTGGTCCTATTCTATCACCCTATGGGTACGTCATGTATCCACAATTCCGTATTTATTTTTATATTTCATGTCAAACTTAGACAAATCGTTGTCCGCACATCGCATAGCGACTAATTTAATCACCCATATTTCCAAAACCTAAGTTTTTACGGTAACTAGGGTGGTATAATACAGAAGTTCTGGTCCTATTCTATCACCCTACGTGTACGTCATGTTGGCACACCTCCGTATTTATTATTATATTTCATGTCATACTTAGACAAATCGTTGTCCGCACATCGCATAGCGACTAATTTAATCACCCATATTTCCAAAACCTAAGTTTTTAAGGTAACTTGGGTGGTATAGTACTAAAGTTCTGGTCCTATTCTTTCATCCTACGTGTACGTCATGCTGATACACTTCCGTATTTATTTTATATTTTATGTCAAACTTAGGTGGATCGCTGTCCACACATCCAAAGCGACTATTTTAATCACCCGTATTTCCAAAACCTAAGTTTTTAAGGTAACTTGGGTGGTATAGTTCTAAAGTTCTGGACCTATTCTATCATCCTATGTGTACGTCATGTTGGCACAACTCCGAATTTTTTTTATATTTCGTGTCAAACTTCGACAAATCGTTGTCCGCACATCGCATAGCGACTAATTTAATCAGCCATATTTCCAAAATCTAAGTCTTTACGGTAACTTGGGTGGTATAATACAGAAGTTCTGGTCCTATTCTATCACCCTACGTGTACGTAATGTTGGAACACCTCCGTATTTATTATTATATTTCATGTCATACTTAGACAAATCGTTGTCCGCACATCGCATAGCGACTAATTTAATCACCCATATTTCCAAAACCTAAGTTTTTACGGTAACTTGGGTGGTATAGTACTAAAGTTCTGGTCCTATTCTTCCATCCTACGTGTACGTCATCCTGACACACTGCCGTATTTATTTTATATTTTATGTCAAACTTAGACAAATCGTTGTCCGCACATCGCATAGCGAATAATTTAATCACCCATATTTCCAAAACCTAAGTTCTTACGGTAACTTGGGTGGTATAGTACTAAAGTTCTGGACCTATTCTATCATCCTATGTGTACGTCATGTTGGCACACCTCCGAATTTTTTTTATATTTCGTGTCAAACTCCGACAAATCGTTGTCCGCACATCGCATAGCGACTAATTTAATCAGCCATATTTCCAAAACCTAAGTTTTTACGGAAACTTGGGTGGTATAATACAGAAGTTCTGGTCCTATTCTATCACCCTACGTGTACGTAATGTTGGAACACCTCCGTATTTATTATTATATTTCATGTCATACTTAGACAAATCGTTGTCCGCACATCGCATAGCGACTAATTTAATCACCCATATTTCCAAAACCTAAGTTTTTAAGGTAACTTGGGTGGTATAGTACTAAAGTTCTGGTCCTATTCTTTCATCCTATGTGTACGTCATGTTGGCACACTTCCGTATTTATTTTATTTTTCATGTCATACTTTGACAAATCGCTGTCCGCACATCTCAATGCGACTACTTTAATCAGCCATATTTCCAAAACCTAAGTTTTTGGTAACTTGGGTGGTATAATACAGAAGTTCTGGTCCTATTCTATCACCTTATGTGTACGTCATGTATCCACAATTCCGTATTTATTTTTATATTTCATGTCAAACTTAGACAAATCGTTGTCCGCACATCGCATAGCGACTAATTTAATCACCCATATTTCCAAAACCTAAGTTTTTACGGTAACTTGGGTGGTATAATACAGAAGTTCTGGTCCTATTCTATCACCCTATGTGTACGTCATGTATCCACAATTCCGTATTTATTTTTATATTTCATGTCAAACTTAGACAAATCGCTGTCCGCACATCTCAATGCGACTACTTTAATCAGCCATATTTCCAAAACCTAAGTTTTTACGGTAACTTGGGTGGTATAGTACTAAAGTTCTGGACCTATTCTATCATCCTATGTGTACGTCATGTTGGCACACCTCCGTATTTTTTTTTTATTTCGTGTCAAACTTCGACAAATCTCTGTCCGCACATCTCGATGCGACTACTTTAATCAGCCATATTTCCAAAACCTAAGTTTTTACGGTAATTTGGGTGGTATAATACAGAAGTTCTGGTCCTATTCTATCACCCTACGTGTACGTAATGTTGGCACACCTCCGTATTTATTATTATATTTCATGTCATACTTAGACAAATCGTTGTCCGCACATCGCATAGCGACTAATTTAATCACCCATATTTCCAAAACCTAAGTTTTTAAGGTAACTTGGGTGGTATAGTACTTAAGTTCTGGTCCTATTCTTTCATCCTACGTGTACGTCATGCTGACACACAGCCGTATTTATTTTATATTTTATGTCAAACTTAGGTGGATCGCTGTCCACACATCCAAAGCGACTATTTTAATCACCCATATTTCCAAAACCTAAGTTTTTAAGGTAACTTGGGTGGTATAGTACTAAAGTTCTGGTCCTATTCTTTCACCCTACGTGTACGTCATGCTGACACACTGCCGTATTTATTTTATATTTTATGTCAAACTTAGGTGGATCGCTGTCCACACATCCAAAGCGACTATTTTAATCACCCGTATTTCCAAAACCTAAGTTTTTAAGGTAACTTGGGTGGTATAGTACTAAAGTTCTGGACCTATTCTATCATCCTATGTGTACGTCATGTTGGCACACCTCCGAATTTTTTTTATATTTCGTGTCAAACTTCGACAAATCGTTGTCCGCACATCGCATAGCGGACAACGATCATCCTATGTGTACGTCATGTTGGCACACCTCCGAATTTTTTTTGGCACACCTCCGAAAACCTAAGTTTTTACGGTAACTTGGGTGGTATAGTACTAAAGTTCTATTCTATTCTATTCTATTCTATTCTATCCTATTCTATCATCCTATGTGTACGTCATGTTGGCACACCTCCGAATTTTTTTTATATTTTGTGTCAAACTTCGACAAATCGTTGTCCGCACATCGCATAGCGACTAATTTAATCAGCCATATTTCCAAAACCTAAGTTTTTACGGAAACTCGGGTGGTATAATACAGAAGTTCTGGTCCTATTCTATCACCCTACGTGTACGTAATGTTGGAACACCTCCGTATTTATTATTATATTTCATGTCATACTTAGACAAATCGTTGTCCGCACATCGCATAGCGACTAATTTAATCACCCATATTTCCAAAACCTAAGTTTTTAAGGTAACTTGGGTGGTATAGTACTAAAGTTCTGGTCCTATTCTTTTATCCTATGTGTACGTCATGTTGGCACACTTCCGTATTTATTTTATTTTTCATGTCATACTTTGATAAATCGCTGTCCGCACATCTCAATGCGACTACTTTAATCAGCCATATTTCCAAAACCTAAGTTTTTACGGTAACTTGGGTGGTATAATACAGAAGTTCTGGTCCTATTCTATCACCCTATGTGTACGTCATGTATCCACAATTCCGTATTTATTTTTATATTTCATGTCAAACTTAGACAAATCGTTGTCCGCAGAACTATATTATTATACCACTCAGGTTACCGTCAAAACTTAGGTTTTGGAAATACGGGTGATTAAAATAGTCGCTTTGGATGTGTGGACAGCGATCCACCTAAGTTTGACATAAAATATAAAATAATTACGGCAGTGTGTCAGCATGACGTACACGTAGGATGAAAGAATAGGACCAGAACTTTAGTACTATACCACCCAAAATACCTTTAAAACTTAGGTTTTGGAAATATGGGTGATTAAAATAGTCGCTTTGGATGTGTGGACAGTGATCCACCTAAGTTTGACATAAAATATAAAATAAATACGGCAGTGTGTCAGCATGACGTACACGTAGGGTGATGAAATAGGACCAGAACTTCTGTATTATACCACCCAAGTTACCGTAAAAACTTAGGTTTTGGAAATATGGCTGATTAAATTAGTCGCTATGCGATGTGCGGACAAAGATTTGTCTAAGTATGACATGAAATATAAAAATAAATACGGAATTTTGGATACATGACGTACACATTGGGTGATAGAATAGGATCAGAACTATATTATTATACCACTCAGGTTACCGTCAAAACTTAGGTTTTGGAAATACGGGTGATTAAAATAGTCGCTTTGGATGTGTGGACAGCGATCCACCTAAGTTTGACATAAAATATAAAATAATTACGGCAGTGAGTGAGCATGACGTACACGTAGGATGAAAGAATAGGACCAGAACTTTAGTACTATACCACCCAAGTTACCTTAAAAACTTAGGTTTTGGAAATATGGGTGATTAAATTAGTCGCTATGCGATGTGCGGACAACGATTTGTCTAAGTATGACATGAAATATAATAATAAATACGGAGGTGTGCCAACATTACGTACACGTAGGGTGATAGAATAGGACCAGAACTTCTGTATTATACAACCCAAGTTACCGTAAAAACTTAGGTTTTGGAAATATGGCTGATTAAAGTAGTCGCAGTGAGATGTGCGGTCAGAGATTTGTCGAAGTTTGACACGAAATATAAAAAACATACGGAGGTGTGCCAACATGACGTACACATAGGATGATAGAATAGGTCCAGAACTTTAGTACTATACCACCCAAGTTACCTTAAAAACTTAGGTTTTGGAAATGTGGGTGATTAAATTAGTCGCTATGCGATGTGCGGACAACGATTTGTCTAAGTATGACATGAAATATAATAATAAATACGGAGGTGTGCCAACATTACGTACACGTAGGGTGATAGAATAGGACCAGAACTTCTGTATTATACCACCCAAGTTACCGTAAAAACTTAGGTTTTGGAAAAATGGCTGATTAAAGTAGTCGCATTGAGATTTGCGGACAGAGATTTGTCGAAGTTTGACACGAAATATAAAAAAAATACGGAGGTGTGCCAACATGACGTACACATAGGATGATAGAATAGGTCCAGAACTTTAGTACTATACCACCCAAGTTACCGTAAAAACTTAGGTTTTGGAAATATGGCTGATTAAAGTAGTCGCATTGAGATGTGCGGACAGCGATTTGTCTAAGTTTGACATGAAATATAAAAATAAATACGGAGGTGTGCCAACATGACGTACACATAGGGTGATAGAATAGGACCAGAACTTCTGTATTATACCACTCAGGTTACCGTCAAAACTTAGGTTTTGGAAATACGGGTGATTAAAATAGTCGCTTTGGATGTGTGGACAGCGATCCACCTAAGTTTGACATAAAATATAAAATAAATACGGCAGTGTGTCAGCATGACGTACACGTAGGATGAAAGAATAGGACCAGAACTTTAGTACTATACCACCCAAGTTACCTTAAAAACTTACGTTTTGGAAATATGAGTGATTAAATTAGTCGCTATGCGATGTGCGGACAACGATTTGTCTAAGTATGACATGTAATATAGAAATAAATACGGAAGTGTGCCAACATTACGGTCACATAGGATGATAGAATAGGACCAGCAAGTCTGTATTATACCACCCAAGTTACCGTAAAAACTTAGGCTTAGGAAATATGGGTGATTAAATTAGTCGCTATGCGATGTGCGGACAACGATT
The DNA here is from genome assembly GCA_035578135.1 of Flexamia atlantica. NCBI lineage: Eukaryota > Metazoa > Arthropoda > Insecta > Hemiptera > Cicadellidae > Flexamia > Flexamia atlantica. The sequence continues at coordinate 43,097 of JAQJVK010000404.1, read as the reverse complement.
TGTCTAAGTATGACATGTAATAATGAAATAAATACGGAAGTGTGGATACATGACGTACACATAGGGTGATAGAATAGGACCAGAACTTCTGTATTATACCACCCAAGTTACCGTAAAAACTTAGGTTTTGGAAATATGGCTGATTAAAGTAGTCGCATTGAGATGTCCGGACAGAGATTTGTCGAAGTTTGACACGAAATATAAAAAAAATACGGAGGTGTGCCAACATGACGTACACATAGGATGATAGAATAGGTCCAGAACTTTAGTACTATACCACCCAAGTTACCTTAAAAACTTAGGTTTTGGAAATATGGGTGATTAAATTAGTCGCTATGCGATGTGCGGACAACGATTTGTCTAAGTATGACATGAAATATAATAATAAATACGGAGGTGTGCCAACATTACGTACATGTAGGGTGATAGAATAGGACCAGAACTTCTGTATTATACCACCCAAGTTACCGTAAAAACTTAGGTTTTGGAAATATGGCTGATTAAAGTAGTCGCATTGAGATGTGCGGACAACGATTTGTCTAAGTTTAACATGAAATATAAAAATAAATACGGAATTGTGGATACATGACGTACACATAGGGTGATAGAATAGGACCAGAACTTCTGTATTATACCACTCAAGTTACCGTAAAAACTTAGGTTTTGGAAATATGGGTGATTAAATTAGTCGCTATGCGATGTGCGGACAGCGATTTGTCAAAGTATGACATGAAATAATAGTACTAAAGTTTTGGTCCTATTCTATCACCCTACGTGTACGTAATGTTGGCACACCTCCGTATTTATTATTATATTTCATGTCAAACTTAGACAAATCGTTGTCCGCACATCGCATAGCGACTAATTTAATCACCCATATTTCCAAAACCTAAGTTTTTACGGTAACTTGGGTGGTATAGTACTAAAGTTCTGGACCTATTCTATCATCCTATGTGTACATCATGTTGGCACACCTCTTTATTTTTTTTATATTTCGTGTCAAACTTCGACAAATCGTTGTCCGCACATCGCATAGCGACTAATTTAATCACCCATATTTCCAAAACCTAAGTTTTTACGGTAACTTGGGTGGTATAATACAGAAGTTCTGGTCCTATTCTATCACCCTATGTGTACGTCATGTATCTACAATTCCGTATTTATTTTTATATTTCATGTCAAACTTAGACAAATCGCTGTCCGCACATCTCAATGCGACTGCTTTAATCAGCCATATTTCCAAAACCTAAGTTTTTACGGTAACTTGGGTGGTATAGTACTAAAGTTCTGGACCTATTCTATCATCCTATGTGTACGTCATGTTGGCACACCTCCGTATTTTTTTTATATTTCGTGTCAAACTTCGACAAATCTCTGTCCGCACATCTCAATGCGACTACTTTAATCAGCCATATTTCCAAAACCTAAGTTTTTACGGTAACTTGGGTGGTATAATACAGAAGTTCTGGTCCTATTCTATCACCCTATGTGTACGTCATGTATCCACAATTCCGTATTTATTTTTATATTTCATGTCAAACTTAGACAAATCGTTGTCCGCACATCGCATAGCGACTAATTTAATCACCCATATTTCCAAAACCTAAGTTTTTACGGTAACTTGGGTGGTATAATACTGAAGTTCTGGTCCTATTCTATCACCCTTTGTGTACCTCATGTATCCACAATTCAGTATTTATTTTTATATTTCATGTTAAACTTAGACAAATCGTTGTCCGCACATCGCATAGCGACTAATTTAATCACCCATATTTCCAAAACCTAAGTTTTTAAGGTAACTTGGGTGGTATAGTACTAAAGTTCTGGTCCTATTCTTTCATCCTACGTGTACGTCATGATGACACACTGCCGTATTTATTTATATTTTATGTCAAACTTGTCAAACTTAGGTGGATCGCTGTCCACACATCCAAAGCGACTATTTTAATCACCCGTATTTCCAAAACCTAAGTTTTGACGGTAACCTGAGTGGTATAATAATATAGTTCTAATCCTATTCTATCACCCAATGTGTACGTCATGTATCCAAAATTCCGTATTTATTTTTATATTTCATGTCAAACTTAGACAAATCGTTTTCCGCACATCGCATAGCGACTAATTTAATCACCCATATTTCCAAAACCTAAGTTTTTACGGTAACTTGGGTGGTATAATACAGAAGTTCTGGTCCTATTCTATCACCCTATGTGTACGTCATGTATCCACAATTCCGTATTTATTTTTATATTTCATGTCAAACTTAGACAAATCGTTGTCCGCACATCGCATAGCGACTAATTTAATCACCCATATTTCCAAAACCTAAGTTTTTAAGGTAACTTGGGTGGTATAATACTAAATTTCAGGACCTATTCAATCATCCTATGTGTACGTCATGTTGGCACACTTCCGTATTTATTTTATTTTTCATGTCATACTTTGACAAATCGCTGTCCGCACATCTCAATGCGACTACTTTAATCACCCATATTTCCAAAACCTAAGTTTTTACGGTAACTTGGGTGGTATAGTACTAAAGTTCTGGACCTATTCTATCATCCTATGTGTACGTCATGTTGGCACACCTCCGTATTTTTTTTATACATGGTGTCAAACTTCGACAAATCTCTGTCCGCACATCTCAATGCGACTACTTTAATCAGCCATATTTCCAAAACCTAAGTTTTTACGGTAGCTTGGGTGGTATAATACAGAAGTTCTGGTCCTATTCTATCACCCTACGTGTACGTAATGTTGGCACACCTCCGTATTTATTATTATATTTCATGTCATACTTAGACAAATCGTTGTCCGCACATCGCATAGCGACTAATTTAATCACCTATATTTGCAAAACCTAAGTTTTTACGGTAACTTGGGTGGTATAGTACTAAAGTTCTGGACCTATTCTATCATCCTATGTGTACGTCATGTTGGCACACCTCCGTATTTTTTTTATATTTCGTGTCAAACTTCGACAAATCTCTGTCCGCACATCTCAATGCGACTACTTTCATCAGCCATATTTCCAAAACCTAAGTTTTTACGGTAACTTGGGTGGTATAATACAGAAGTTCTGGTCCTATACTATCACCATATGTGTACGTCATGTATCCACAATTCCTTATTTATTTTTATATTTCATGTCAAACTTAGACAAATCGTTGTCCGCACATCGCATAGCGACTAATTTAATCACCCATATTTCCAAAACCTAAGTTTTTAAGGTAACTTGGGTGGTATAATACTAAATTTCAGGACCTATTCTATCATCCTATGTGTACGTCATGTTGGCACACTTCCGTATTTATTTTATTTTTCATGTCATACTTTGACAAATCGCTGTCCGTACATCTCAATGCGACTATTTTAATCAGCCATATTTCCAAAACCTAAGTTTTTAAGGTAACTTGGGTGGTATAATACTAAATTTCAGGACCTATTCTATCATCCTATGTGTACGTCATGTTGGCACACTTCCGTATTTATTTTATTTTTCATGTCATACTTTGACAAATCGCTGTCCGCACATCTCAATGCGACTACTTTAATCAGCCATATTTCCAAAACCTAAGTTTTTACGGTAACTTGGGTGGTATAATACAGAAGTTCTGGTCCTATTCTATCACCCTACGTGTACGTAATGTTGGCACACCTCCGTATTTATTTTTATATTTCATGTCAAACTTAGACAAATCGTTGTCCGCACATCGCATAGCGACTAATTTAATCACCCATATTTCCAAAACCTAAGTTTTTACGGTAACTTGGGTGGTATAATACAGAAGTTCTGGTCCTATTCTATCACCCTATGTGTACGTCATGTATCCACAATTCCGTATTAATTTTTATATTTCATGTCAAACTTAGACAAATCGTTGTCCGCACATCGCATAGCGACTAATATAATCACCCATATTTCCAAAACCTAAGTTTTTACGGTAACTTGGGTGGTATAATACAGAAGTTCTGGTCCTATTCTATCACCCTATGTGTACGTCATGTATCTACAATTCCGTATTTATTTTTATATTTCATGTCAAACTTAGACAAATCGCTGTCCGCACATCTCAATGCGACTGCTTTAATCAGCCATATTTCCAAAACCTAAGTTTTTACGGTAACTTGGGTGGTATAGTACTAAAGTTCTGGACCTATTCTATCATCCTATGTGTACGTCATGTTGGCACACCTCCGTATTTTTTTTATATTTCGTGTCAAACTTCGACAAATCTCTGTCCGCACATCTCAATGCGACTACTTTAATCAGCCATATTTCCAAAACCTAAGTTTTTACGGTAACTTGGGTGGTATAATACAGAAGTTCTGGTCCTATTCTATCACCCTATGTGTACGTCATGTATCCACAATTCCGTATTTATTTTTATATTTCATGTCAAACTTAGACAAATCGTTGTCCGCACATCGCATAGCGACTAATTTAATCACCCATATTTCCAAAACCTAAGTTTTTACGGTAACTTGGGTGGTATAATACTGAAGTTCTGGTCCTATTCTATCACCCTTTGTGTACCTCATGTATCCACAATTCAGTATTTATTTTTATATTTCATGTTAAACTTAGACAAATCGTTGTCCGCACATCGCATAGCGACTAATTTAATCACCCATATTTCCAAAACCTAAGTTTTTAAGGTAACTTGGGTGGTATAGTACTAAAGTTCTGGTCCTATTCTTTCATCCTACGTGTACGTCATGATGACACACTGCCGTATTTATTTTATATTTTATGTCAAACTTGTCAAACTTAGGTGGATCGCTGTCCACACATCCAAAGCGACTATTTTAATCACCCGTATTTCCAAAACCTAAGTTTTGACGGTAACCTGAGTGGTATAATAATATAGTTCTAATCCTATTCTATCACCCAATGTGTACGTCATGTATCCAAAATTCCGTATTTATTTTTATATTTCATGTCAAACTTAGACAAATCGTTTTCCGCACATCGCATAGCGACTAATTTAATCACCCATATTTCCAAAACCTTAGTTTTTACGGTAACTTGGGTGGTATAATACAGAAGTTCTGGTCCTATTCTATCACCCTATGTGTACGTCATGTATCCACAATTCCGTATTTATTTTTATATTTCATGTCAAACTTAGACAAATCGTTGTCCGCACATCGCATAGCGACTAATTTAATCACCCATATTTCCAAAACCTAAGTTTTTAAGGTAACTTGGGTGGTATAATACTAAATTTCAGGACCTATTCAATCATCCTATGTGTACGTCATGTTGGCACACTTCCGTATTTATTTTATTTTTCATGTCATACTTTGACAAATCGCTGTCCGCACATCTCAATGCGACTACTTTAATCACCCATATTTCCAAAACCTAAGTTTTTACGGTAACTTGGGTGGTATAGTACTAAAGTTCTGGACCTATTCTATCATCCTATGTGTACGTCATGTTGGCACACCTCCGTATTTTTTTTATACATGGTGTCAAACTTCGACAAATCTCTGTCCGCACATCTCAATGCGACTACTTTAATCAGCCATATTTCCAAAACCTAAGTTTTTACGGTAGCTTGGGTGGTATAATACAGAAGTTCTGGTCCTATTCTATCACCCTACGTGTACGTAATGTTGGCACACCTCCGTATTTATTATTATATTTCATGTCATACTTAGACAAATCGTTGTCCGCACATCGCATAGCGACTAATTTAATCACCTATATTTGCAAAACCTAAGTTTTTACGGTAACTTGGGTGGTATAGTACTAAAGTTCTGGACCTATTCTATCATCCTATGTGTACGTCATGTTGGCACACCTCCGTATTTTTTTTATATTTCGTGTCAAACTTCGACAAATCTCTGTCCGCACATCTCAATGCGACTACTTTCATCAGCCATATTTCCAAAACCTAAGTTTTTACGGTAACTTGGGTGGTATAATACAGAAGTTCTGGTCCTATACTATCACCATATGTGTACGTCATGTATCCACAATTCCTTATTTATTTTTATATTTCATGTCAAACTTAGACAAATCGTTGTCCGCACATCGCATAGCGACTAATTTAATCACCCATATTTCCAAAACCTAAGTTTTTAAGGTAACTTGGGTGGTATAATACTAAATTTCAGGACCTATTCTATCATCCTATGTGTACGTCATGTTGGCACACTTCCGTATTTATTTTATTTTTCATGTCATACTTTGACAAATCGCTGTCCGTACATCTCAATGCGACTACTTTAATCAGCCATATTTCCAAAACCTAAGTTTTTAAGGTAACTTGGGTGGTATAATACTAAATTTCAGGACCTATTCTATCATCCTATGTGTACGTCATGTTGGCACACTTCCGTATTTATTTTATTTTTCATGTCATACTTTGACAAATCGCTGTCCGCACATCTCAATGCGACTACTTTAATCAGCCATATTTCCAAAACCTAAGTTTTTACGGTAACTTGGGTGGTATAATACAGAAGTTCTGGTCCTATTCTATCACCCTACGTGTACGTAATGTTGGCACACCTCCGTATTTATTTTTATATTTCATGTCAAACTTAGACAAATCGTTGTCCGCACATCGCATAGCGACTAATTTAATCACCCATATTTCCAAAACCTAAGTTTTTACGGTAACTTGGGTGGTATAATACAGAAGTTCTGGTCCTATTCTATCACCCTATGTGTACGTCATGTATCCACAATTCCGTATTAATTTTTATATTTCATGTCAAACTTAGACAAATCGTTGTCCGCACATCGCATAGCGACTAATATAATCACCCATATTTCCAAAACCTAAGTTTTTACGGTAACTTGGGTGGTATAATACAGAAGTTCTGGTCCTATTCTATCACCCCATGTGTACGGCATGTATCCACAATTCCGTATTTATTTTTATATTTCATGTCAAACTTAGACAAATCGTTGTCCGCCCATCGCATAGCGACTAATTTAATCACCCATATTTCCAAAACCTAAGTTTTTAAGGTAACTTGGGTGGTATAGTACTAAAGTTCTGGTCCTATTCTTTCACCCTATGTGTACGTCATGTATCCACAATTCCGTATTTATTTTATTTTTCATGTCATACTTTGACAAATCGCTGTCCGCACATCTCAATGCGACTATTTTAATCAGCCATATTTACAAAACCTAAGTTTTTACGGTAACTTGGGTGGTATAATACAGAAGTTCTGGTCCTATTCTATCACCCTACGTGTACCGCACATCGCATAGCGACTAATTTAATCACCCATATTTCCAAAACCTAAGTTTTTACGGTAACTTGGGTGGTATAATACAGAAGTTCTGGTCCTATTCTATCACCCTATGTGTACGTCATGTATCCACAATTCCGTATTTATTTTTATATTTCATGTCAAACTTAGACAAATCGTTGTCCGCACATCGCATAGCGACTAATTTAATCACCCATATTTCCAAAACCTAAGTTTTTACAGAGACTTGGGTGGTATAATACAGAAGTTCTGGTCCTATTCTATCACCCTATGTGTACGTCATGTTGGCACACTTCCGTATTTATTTTATTTTTCATGTCATACTTAGACAAATCGTTGTCCGCACATCGCATAGCGACTAATTTAATCACCCATATTTCCAAAACCTAAGTTTTTAAGGTAACTTGGGTGGTATACTAAATTTCAGGACCTATTCTATCATCCTATGTGTACGTCATGTTGGCAAACTTCCGTATTTATTTTATTTTTCATGTCATACTTTGACAAATCGTTGTCCGCACATCGCATAGCGACTAATTTAATCACCCATATTTCCAAAACCTAAGTTTTTACGGTAACTTGGGTGGTATAATACAGAAGTTCTGGTCCTATTCTATCACCCTATGTGTACGTCATGTTGGCGCACCTCCGTATTTATTATTATATTTCATGTCAAACTTAGACAAATCGTTGTCCGCACATCGCATAGCGACTAATTTAATCACCCATATTTCCAAAACCTAAGTTTTTAAGGTAACTTGGGTGGTATAATACAAAATTTCAGGACCTATTCTATCATCCTATGTGTACGTCATGTTGGCACACTTCCGTATTTATTTTATTTTTCATGTCATACTTTGACAAATCGCTGTCCGCACATCTCAATGCGACTACTTTATTCACCCATATTTCCAAAACCTAAGTTTTTACGGTAACTTGGGTGGTATAATACACAAGTTCTGGTCCTATTCTATCACCCTATGTGTACGTCATGTATCCACAATTCCGTATTTATTTTTATATTTCGTGTCAAACTTCGACAAATCTCTGTCCGCACATCTCAATGCGACTACTTTAATCAGCCATATTTCCAAAACCTACGTTTTTACGGTAACTTGGGTGGTATAATACAGAAGTTCTGGACCTATTCTATCATCCTATGTGTACGTCATGATGGCACACCTCCGTATTTTTTTTATATTTCGTGTCAAACTTTGACAAATCGTTGTCCGCACATCTCAATGCGACTACTTTAATCAGCCATATTTCCAAAACCTAAGTTTTTACGGTAACTTGGGTGGTATAATACAGAAGTTCTGGTCCTATTCTATCACCCTACGTGTACGTAATGTTGGCACACCTCCGTATTTATTATTATATTTCATGTCATACTTAGACAAATCGTTGTCCGCACATCGCATAGCGACTAATTTAATCACCCATATTTCCAAAACCTAAGTTTTTACGGTAACTTGGGTGGTATAATACAGAAGTTCTGGTCCTATTCTATCACCCTATGTGTACGTCATGTATCCACAATTCCGTATTAATTTTTATATTTCATGTCAAACTTAGACAAATCGTTGTCCGCACATCGCATAGCGACTAATATAATCACCCATATTTCCAAAACCTAAGTTTTTACGGTAACTTGGGTGGTATAATACAGAAGTTCTGGTCCTATTCTATCACCCTATGTGTACGTCATGTATCTACAATTCCGTATTTATTTTTATATTTCATGTCAAACTTAGACAAATCGCTGTCCGCACATCTCAATGCGACTGCTTTAATCAGCCATATTTCCAAAACCTAAGTTTTTACGGTAACTTGGGTGGTATAGTACTAAAGTTCTGGACCTATTCTATCATCCTATGTGTACATCATGTTGGCACACCTCTTTATTTTTTTTATATTTCGTGTCAAACTTCGACAAATCGTTGTCCGCACATCGCATAGCGACTAATTTAATCACCCATATTTCCAAAACCTAAGTTTTTACGGTAACTTGGGTGGTATAATACAGAAGTTCTGGTCCTATTCTATCACCCTATGTGTACGTCATGTATCTACAATTCCGTATTTATTTTTATATTTCATGTCAAACTTAGACAAATCGCTGTCCGCACATCTCAATGCGACTGCTTTAATCAGCCATATTTCCAAAACCTAAGTTTTTACGGTAACTTGGGTGGTATAGTACTAAAGTTCTGGACCTATTCTATAATCCTATGTGTACGTCATGTTGGCACACCTCCGTATTTTTTTTATATTTCGTGTCAAACTTCGACAAATCTCTGTCCGCACATCTCAATGCGACTACTTTAATCAGCCATATTTCCAAAACCTAAGTTTTTACGGTAACTTGGGTGGTATAATACAGAAGTTCTGGTCCTATTCTATCACCCTATGTGTACGTCATGTATCCACAATTCCGTATTTATTTTTATATTTCATGTCAAACTTAGACAAATCGTTGTCCGCACATCGCATAGCGACTAATTTAATCACCCATATTTCCAAAACCTAAGTTTTTACGGTAACTTGGGTGGTATAATACTGAAGTTCTGGTCCTATTCTATCACCCTTTGTGTACCTCATGTATCCACAATTAAGTATTTATTTTTATATTTCATGTTAAACTTAGACAAATCGTTGTCCGCACATCGCATAGCGACTAATTTAATCACCCATATTTCCAAAACCTAAGTTTTTAAGGTAACTTGGGTGGTATAGTACTAAAGTTCTGGTCCTATTCTTTCATCCTACGTGTACGTCATGTTGGCACACTTCCGGATTTATTTTATTTTTCATGTCATACTTTGACAAATCGCTGTCCGCACATCTCAATGCGACTACTTTAATCACCCATATTTCCAAAACCTAAGTTTTTACGGTAACTTGGGTGGTATAGTACTAAAGTTCTGGACCTATTCTATCATCCTATGTGTACGTCATGTTGGCACACCTCCGTATTTTTTTATACATGGTGTCAAACTTCGACAAATCTCTGTCCGCACATCTCAATGCGACTACTTTAATCAGCCATATTTCCAAAGCCTAAGTTTTTACGGTAGCTTGGGTGGTATAATACAGAAGTTCTGGTCCTATTCTATCACCCTACGTGTACGTAATGTTGGCACACCTCCGTATTTATTATTATATTTAATGTCATACTTAGACAAATCGTTGTCCGCACATCGCATAGCGACTAATTTAATCACCTATATTTGCAAAACCTAAGTTTTTACGGTAACTTGGGTGGTATAGTACTAAAGTTCTGGACCTATTCTATCATCCTATGTGTACGTCATGTTGGCACACCTCCGTATTTTTTTTATATTTCGTGTCAAACTTCGACAAATCTCTGTCCGCACATCTCAATGCGACTACTTTCATCAGCCATATTTCCAAAACCTAAGTTTTTACGGTAACTTGGGTGGTATAATACAGAAGTTCTGGTCCTATACTATCACCATATGTGTACGTCATGTATCCACAATTCGTTATTTATTTTTATATTTCATGTCAAACTTAGACAAATCGTTGTCCGCACATCGCATAGCGACTAATTTAATCACCCATATTTCCAAAACCTAAGTTTTTAAGGTAACTTGGGTGGTATAATACTAAATTTCAGGACCTATTCTATCATCCTATGTGTACGTCATGTTGGCACACTTCCGTATTTATTTTATTTTTCATGTCATACTTTGACAAATCGCTGTCCGTACATCTCAATGCGACTACTTTAATCAGCCATATTTCCAAAACCTAAGTTTTTAAGGTAACTTGGGTGGTATAATACTAAATTTCAGGACCTATTCTATCATCCTATGTGTACGTCATGTTGGCACACTTCCGTATTTATTTTATTTTTCATGTCATACTTTGACAAATCGCTGTCCGCACATCTCAATGCGACTACTTTAATCAGCCATATTTCCAAAACCTAAGTTTTTACGGTAACTTGGGTGGTATAATACAGAAGTTCTGGTCCTATTCTATCACCCTACGTGTACGTAATGTTGGCACACCTCCGTATTTATTTTTATATTTCATGTCAAACTTAGACAAATCGTTGTCCGCACATCGCATAGCGACTAATTTAATCACCCATATTTCCAAAACCTAAGTTTTTACGGTAACTTGGGTGGTATAATACAGAAGTTCTGGTCCTATTCTATCACCCTATGTGTACGTCATGTATCCACAATTCCGTATTAATTTTTATATTTCATGTCAAACTTAGACAAATCGTTGTCCGCACATCGCATAGCGACTAATATAATCACCCATATTTCCAAAACCTACGTTTTTACGGTAACTTGGGTGGTATAATACAGAAGTTCTGGTCCTATTCTATCACCCCATGTGTACGGCATGTATCCACAATTCCGTATTTATTTTTATATTTCATGTCAAACTTAGACAAATCGTTGTCCGCCCATCGCATAGCGACTAATTTAATCACCCATATTTCCAAAACCTAAGTTTTTAAGGTAACTTGGGTGGTATAGTACTAAAGTTCTGGTCCTATTCTTTCACCCTATGTGTACGTCATGTATCCACAATTCCGTATTTATTTTATTTTTCATGTCATACTTTGACAAATCGCTGTCCGCACATCTCAATGCGACTATTTTAATCAGCCATATTTCCAAAACCTAAGTTTTTACGGTAACTTGGGTGGTATAGTACTAAAGTTCTGGACCTATTCTATCATCCTATGTGTACGTCATGTTGGCACACCTCCGTATTTTTTTATATTTCGTGTCAAACTTCGACAAATCTCTGTCCGCACATCTCAATGCGACTACTTTAATCAGCCATATTTCCAAAACCTAAGTTTTTACGGTAACTTGGGTGGTATAATACAGAAGTTCTGGTCCTATTCTATCACCCTATGTGTACGTCATGTATCCACAATTCCGTATTTATTTTTATATTTCATGTCAAACTTAGACAAATCGTTGTCCGCACATCGCATAGCGACTAATTTAATCACCCATATTTCCAAAACCTAAGTTTTTACAGAGACTTGGGTGGTATAATACAGAAGTTCTGGTCCTATTCTATCACCCTATGTGTACGTCATGTTGGCACACTTCCGTATTTATTTTATTTTTCATGTCATACTTAGACAAATCGTTGTCCGCACATCGCATAGCGACTAATTTAATCACCCATATTTCCAAAACCTAAGTTTTTAAGGTAACTTGGGTGGTATACTAAATTTCAGGACCTATTCTATCATCCTATGTGTACGTCATGTTGGCACACTTCCGTATTTATTTTATTTTTCATGTCATACTTTGACAAATCGTTGTCCGCACATCGCATAGCGACTAATTTAATCACCCATATTTCCAAAACCTAAGTTTTTACGGTAACTTGGGTGGTATAATACAGACGTTCTGGTCCTATTCTATCACCCTATGTGTACGTCATGTTGGCGCACCTCCGTATTTATTATTATATTTCATGTCAAACTTAGACAAATCGTTGTCCGCACATCGCATAGCGACTAATTTAATCACCCATATTTCCAAAACCTAAGTTTTTAAGGTAACTTGGGTGGTATAATACAAAATTTCAGGACCTATTCTATCATCCTATGTGTACGTCATGTTGGCACACTTCCGTATTTATTTTATTTTTCATGTCATACTTTGACAAATCGCTGTCCGCACATCTCAATGCGACTACTTTATTCACCCATATTTCCAAAACCTAAGTTTTTACGGTAACTTGGGTGGTATAATACACAAGTTCTGGTCCTATTCTATCACCCTATGTGTACGTCATGTATCCACAATTCCGTATTTATTTTTATATTTCGTGTCAAACTTCGACAAATCTCTGTCCGCACATCTCAATGCGACTACTTTAATCAGCCATATTTCCAAAACCTACGTTTTTACGGTAACTTGGGTGGTATAATACAGAAGTTCTGGACCTATTCTATCATCCTATGTGTACGTCATGATGGCACACCTCCGTATTTTTTTTATATTTCGTGTCAAACTTTGACAAATCGTTGTCCGCACATCTCAATGCGACTACTTTAATCAGCCATATTTCCAAAACCTAAGTTTTTACGGTAACTTGGGTGGTATAATACAGAAGTTCTGGTCCTATTCTATCACCCTACGTGTACCGCACATCGCATAGCGACTAATTTAATCACCCATATTTCCAAAACCTAAGTTTTTACGGTAACTTGGGTGGTATAATACAGAAGTTCTGGTCCTATTCTATCACCCTACGTGTACGTAATGTTGGCACACCTCCGTATTTATTATTATATTTCATGTCATACTTAGACAAATCGTTGTCCGCACATCGCATAGCGACTAATTTTTACACCCATATTTCCAAAACCTAAGGTTTTACGGTAACTTGGGTGGTATAATACAGAAGTTCTGGTCCTATTCTATCACCCTATGTGTACGTCATCTATCCAAAATTCCGTATTTATTTTTATATTTCATGTCAAACTTAGACAAATCGTTGTCCGCACATCGCATAGCGACTAATTTAATCACCCATATTTCCAAAACCTTAGGTTTTACGGTAACTTGGGTGGTATAATACAGAAGTTCTGGTCCTATTCTATCACCCTATGTGTACGTCATGTATCCACAATTCCGTATTTATTTTTATATTTCATGTCAAACTTAGACAAATCGTTGTCCGCACATCGCATAGCGACTAATTTAATCACCCATATTTCCAAAACCTAAGTTTTTAAGGTACGTTGGGTGGTATAGTACTAAAGTTCTGGTCCTATTCTTTCACCCTATGTGTACGTCATGTATCCACAATTCCGTATTTATTTTATTTTTCATGTCATACTTTGACAAATCGCTGTCCGCACATCTCAATGCGACTACTTTAATCAGCCATATTTCCAAAACCTAAGTTTTTACGGTAACTTCGGTGGTATAGTACTAAAGTTCTGGACCTATTCTATCATCCTATGTGTACGTCATGTTGGCACACCTCCGTATTTATTTTTATATTTCGTGTCAAACTTCGACAAATCGTTGTACGCACATCTCAATGCGACTACTTTAATCACCCATATTTCCAAAACCTAAGTTTTTACGGTAACTTGGGTGGTATAGTACTAAAGTTCTGGACCTATTCTATCATCCTATGTGTACGTCATGTTGGCACACCTCCGTATTTTTTTTATATTTCGTGTCAAACTTCGACAAATCTCTGTCCGCACATCTCAATGCGACTAATTTTATCAGCCATATTTCCAAAACCTAAGTTTTTACGGTAACTTGGGTGGCATAATACAGAAGTTCTGGTCCTATTCTATCACCCTATGTGTACGTCATGTTGGCACACTTCCGTATTTATTTTATTTTTCATGTCATACTTAGACAAATCGTTGTCCGCACATCGCATAGCGACTAATTTAATCACCCATATTTCCAAAACCTAAGTTTTTAAGGTAACTTGGGTGGTATACTAAATTTCAGGACCTATTCTATCATCCTATGTGTACGTCATGTTGGCACACTTCCGTATTTATTTTATTTTTCATGTCATACTTTGACAAATCGTTGTCCGCACATCGCATAGCGACTAATTTAATCACCCATATTTCCAAAACCTAAGTTTTTACGGTAACTTGGGTGGTATAATACAGAAGTTCTGGTCCTATTCTATCACCCTATGTGTACGTCATGTTGGCGCACCTCCGTATTTATTATTATATTTCATGTCAAACTTAGACAAATCGTTGTCCGCACATCGCATAGCGACTAATTTAATCACCCATATTTCCAAAACCTAAGTTTTTAAGGTAACTTGGGTGGTATAATACAAAATTTCAGGACCTATTCTATCATCCTATGTGTACGTCATGTTGGCACACTTCCGTATTTATTTTATTTTTCATGTCATACTTTGACAAATCGCTGTCCGCACATCTCAATGCGACTACTTTATTCACCCATATTTCCAAAACCTAAGTTTTTACGGTAACTTGGGTGGTATAATACACAAGTTCTGGTCCTATTCTATCACCCTATGTGTACGTCATGTATCCACAATTCCGTATTTATTTTTATATTTCGTGTCAAACTTCGACAAATCTCTGTCCGCACATCTCAATGCGACTACTTTAATCAGCCATATTTCCAAAACCTACGTTTTTACGGTAACTTGGGTGGTATAATACAGAAGTTCTGGACCTATTCTATCATCCTATGTGTACGTCATGTTGGCACACCTCCGTATTTTTTTTATATTTCGTGTCAAACTTTGACAAATCGTTGTCCGCACATCTCAATGCGACTACTTTAATCAGCCATATTTCCAAAACCTAAGTTTTTACGGTAACTTGGGTGGTATAATACAGAAGTTCTGGTCCTATTCTATCACCCTACGTGTACCGCACATCGCATAGCGACTAATTTAATCACCCATATTTCCAAAACCTAAGTTTTTACGGTAACTTGGGTGGTATAATACAGAAGTTCTGGTCCTATTCTATCACCCTACGTGTACGTAATGTTGGCACACCTCCGTATTTATTATTATATTTCATGTCATACTTAGACAAATCGTTGTCCGCACATCGCATAGCGACTAATTTAATCACCCATATTTCCAAAACCTAAGGTTTTACGGTAACTTGGGTGGTATAATACAGAAGTTCTGGTCCTATTCTATCACCCTATGTGTACGTCATGTATCCAAAATTCCGTATTTATTTTTATATTTCATGTCAAACTTAGACAAATCGTTGTCCGCACATCGCATAGCGACTAATTTAATCACCCATATTTCCAAAACCTAAGGTTTTACGGTAACTTGGGTGGTATAATACAGAAGTTCTGGTCCTATTCTATCACCCTATGTGTACGTCATGTATCCACAATTCCGTATTTATTTTTATATTTCATGTCAAACTTAGACAAATCGTTGTCCGCACATCGCATAGCGACTAATTTAATCACCCATATTTCCAAAACCTAAGTTTTTAAGGTACGTTGGGTGGTATAGTACTAAAGTTCTGGTCCTATTCTTTCACCCTATGTGTACGTCATGTATCCACAATTCCGTATTTATTTTATTTTTCATGTCATACTTTGACAAATCGCTGTCCGCACATCTCAATGCGACTACTTTAATCAGCCATATTTCCAAAACCTAAGTTTTTACGGTAACTTCGGTGGTATAGTACTAAAGTTCTGGACCTATTCTATCATCCTATGTGTACGTCATGTTGGCACACCTCCGTATTTATTTTTATATTTCGTGTCAAACTTCGACAAATCGTTGTCCGCACATCTCAATGCGACTACTTTAATCACCCATATTTCCAAAACCTAAGTTTTTACGGTAACTTGGGTGGTATAGTACTAAAGTTCTGGACCTATTCTATCATCCTATGTGTACGTCATGTTGGCACACCTCCGTATTTTTTTTATATTTCGTGTCAAACTTCGACAAATCTCTGTCCGCACATCTCAATGCGACTAATTTTATCAGCCATATTTCCAAAACCTAAGTTTTTACGGTAACTTGGGTGGCATAATACAGAAGTTCTGGTCTTATTCTATCACCCTATGTGTACGTCATGTATCCACAATTCCGTATTTATTTTTATATTTCATGTCAAACTTAGACAAATCGTTGTCCGCACATCGCATAGCGACTAATTTAATCACCCATATTTCCAAAACCTAAGTTTTTACAGAGACTTGGGTGGTATAATACAGAAGTTCTGGTCCTATTCTATCACCTTATGTGTACGTCATGTTGGCACACTTCCGTATTTATTTTATTTTTCATGTCATACTTAGACAAATCGTTGTCCGCACATCGCATAGCGACTAATTTAATCACCCATATTTCCAAAACCTAAGTTTTTAAGGTAACTTGGGTGGTATACTAAATTTCAGGACCTATTCTATCATCCTATGTGTACGTCATGTTGGCACATTTCCGTATTTATTTTATTTTTCATGTCATACTTTGACAAATCGTTGTCCGCACATCGCATAGCGACTAATTTAATCACCCATATTTCCAAAACCTAAGTTTTTACGGTAACTTGGGTGGTATAATACAGAAGTTCTGGTCCTATTCTATCACCCTATGTGTACGTCATGTTGGCGCACCTCCGTATTTATTATTATATTTCATGTCAAACTTAGACAAATCGTTGTCCGCACATCGCATAGCGACTAATTTAATCACCCATATTTCCAAAACCTAAGTTTTTAAGGTAACTTGGGTGGTATAATACTAAATTTCAGGACCTATTCTATCATCCTATGTGCACGTCATGTTGGCACACTTCCGTATTTATTTTATTTTTCATGTCATACTTTGACAAATCGCTGTCCGCACATCTCAATGCGACTACTTTAATCACCCATATTTCCAAAACCTAAGTTTTTACGGTAACTTGGGTGGTATAATACACAATTTCTGGTCCTATTCTATCACCCTATGTGTACGTCATGTATCCACAATTCCGTATTTATTTTTATATTTCGTGTCAAACTTCGACAAATCTCTGTCCGCACATCTCAATGCGACTACTTTAATCAGCCATATTTCCAAAACCTACGTTTTTACGGTAACTTGGGTGGTATAATACAGAAGTTCTGGACCTATTCTATCATCCTATGTGTACGTCATGTTGGCACACCTCCGTATTTTTTTTATATTTCGTGTCAAACTTCGACAAATCGTTGTCCGCACATCTCAATGCGACTACTTTAATCAGCCATATTTCCAAAACCTAAGTTTTTACGGTAACTTGGGTGGTATAATACAGATGTTCTGGTCCTATTCTATCACCCTACGTGTACCGCACATCGCATAGCGACTAATTTAATCACCCATATTTCCAAAACCTAAGTTTTACGGTAACTTGGGTGGTATAATACAGAAGTTCTGGTCCTATTCTATCACCCTACGTGTACGTAATGTTGGCACACCTCCGTATTTATTATTATATTTCATGTCATACTTAGACAAATCGTTGTCCGCACATCGCATAGCGACTAATTTAATCACCCATATTTCCAAAACCTAAGGTTTTACGGTAATTTGGGTGGTATAATACAGAAGTTTTGGTCCTATTCTATCACCCTATGTGTACGTCATGTATCCAAAATTCCGTATTTATTTTTATATTTCATGTCAAACTTAGACAAATCGTTGTCCGCACATCGCATAGCGACTAATTTAATCACCCATATTTCCAAAACCTAAGGTTTTACGGTAACTTGGGTGGTATAATACAGAAGTTCTGGTCCTATTCTATCACCCTATGTGTACGTCATGTATCCACAATTCCGTATTTATTTTTATATTTCATGTCAAACTTAGACAAATCGTTGTCCGCACATCGCATAGCGACTAATTTAATCACCCATATTTCCAAAACCTAAGTTTTTAAGGTAAGTTGGCTGGTATAGTACTAAAGTTCTGGTCCTATTCTTTCACCCTATGTGTACGTCATGTATCCACAATTCCGTATTTATTTTATTTTTCATGTCATACTTTGACAAATCGCTGTCCGCACATCTCAATGCGACTACTTTAATCAGCCATATTTCCAAAACCTAAGTTTTTACGGTAACTTCGGTGGTATAGTACTAAAGTTCTGGACCTATTCTATCATCCTATGTGTACGTCATGTTGGCACACCTCCGTATTTATTTTTATATTTCGTGTCAAACTTCGACAAATCGTTGTCCGCACATCTCAATGCGACTACTTTAATCACCCATATTTCCAAAACCTAAGTTTTTACGGTAACTTGGGTGGTATAGTACTAAAGTTCTGGACCTATTCTATCATCCTATGTGTACGTCATGTTGGCACACCTCCGTATTTTTTTTATATTTCGTGTCAAACTTCGACAAATCTCTGTCCGCACATCTCAATGCGACTAATTTTATCAGCCATATTTCCAAAACCTAAGTTTTTACGGTAACTTGGGTGGCATAATACAGAAGTTCTGGTCCTATTCTATCACCCTACGTGTACGTAATGTATCCACAATTCCGTATTTATTTTTATATTTCATGTCAAACTTAGACAAATCGCTGTCCGCACATCTCAATGCGACTACTTTAATCAGCCATATTTCCAAAACCTAAGTTTTTACGGTAACTTGGGTGGTATAGTACTAAAGTTCTGGACCTATTCTATCATCCTATGTGTACGTCATGTTGGCACACCTCCGTATTTTTTTTATATTTCGTGTCAAACTTCGACATATCTCTGTCCGCTTATCTCAATGCGACTACTTTAATCAGCCATATTTCCAAAACCTAAGTTTTTACGGTAACTTGAGTGGTATAATACAGAAGTTCTGGTCCTATTCTATCACCCTATTTGTACGTCATGTATCCACAATTCCGTATTTATTTTTATATTTCATGTCAAACTTAGACAAATCGTTGTCCGCACATCGCATAGCGACTTATTTAATCACCCATATTTCCAAAACCTAAGTTTTTACAGAGACTTGGGTGGTATAATACAGAAGTTCTGGTCCTATTCTATCACCCTATGTGTACGTCATGTTGGCACACTTCCGTATTTATTTTATTTTTCATGTCATACTTAGACAAATCGTTGTCCGCACATCGCATAGCGACTAATTTAATCACCCATATTTCCAAAACCTAAGTTTTTAAGGTAACTTGGGTGGTATAGAATAGGTTTCAGGACCTATTCTATCATCCTATGTGTACGTCATGTTGGCACACTTCCGTATTTATTTTATTTTTCATGTCATACTTTGACAAATCGTTGTCCGCACATCGCATAGCGACTAATTTAATCACCCATATTTCCAAAACCTAAGTTTTTACGGTAACTTGGGTGGTATAATACAGAAGTTCTGGTCCTATTCTATCACCCTATGTGTACGTCATGTTGGCACACCTCCGTATTTATTATTATATTTCATGCAAACTTAGACAAATCGTTGTCCGCACATCGCATAGCGACTAATTTAATCACCCATATTTCCAAAACCTAAGTTTTTAAGGTAACTTGGGTGGTATAATACTAAATTTCAGGACCTAATCTATCATCCTATGTGTACGTCATGTTGGCACACTTCCGTATTTATTTTATTTTTCATGTCATACTTTGACAAATCGCTGTCCGCACATCTCATTGCGACTACTTTAATCAGCCATATTTCCAAAACCTAAGTTTTTACGGTAACTTGGGTGGTATAATACAGAAGTTCTGGACTTATTCTATCATCCTATGTGTACGTCATGTTGGCACACCTCCGTATTTCTTTTACATTTCGTGTCAAACTTCGACAAATCGTTGTCCGCACATCTCAATGCGACTACTTTAATCATACATATTTTCAAAACCTAAGTTTTTATGGTAACTTGGGTGGTATAATACAGAAGTTCTGGTCCTATTCTATCACCCTACGTGTACGTAATGTTGGCACACCTCCGTATTTATTATTATATTTCAGGTCATAGTTAGACAAATCGTTGTCCGCACATCGCATAGCGACTAATTTAATCACCCTTATTTCCAAAACCTAAGTTTTTACGGTAACTTGGGTGGTATAATACAGAAGTTCTGGTCCTATTCTATCACCCTACGTGTACGTAATGTTGGCACACCTCCGTATTTATTATTATATTTCAGGTCATAGTTAGACAAATCGTTGTCCGCACATCGCATAGCGACTAATTTAATCACCCATATTTCCAAAACCTAAGGTTTTACGGTAACTTGGGTGGTATAATACAGAAGTTCTGGTCCTATTCTATCACCCTATGTGTACGTCATGTATCCACAATTCCGTATTTATTTTTATATTTCATGTCAAACTTAGACAAATCGTTGTCCGCACATCGCATAGCGACTAATTTAATCACCCATATTTCCAAAACCTAAGGTTTTACGGTAACTTGGGTGGTATAATACAGAAGTTCTGGTCCTATTCTATCACCCTATGTGTACGTCATGTATCCACAATTCCGTATTTATTTTTATATTTCATGTCAAACTTAGACAAATCGTTGTCCGCACATCGCATAGCGACTAATTTAATCACCCATATTTCCAAAACCTAAGGTTTTAAGGTAACTTGGGTGGTATAGTACTAAAGTTCTGGTCCTATTCTTTCACCCTATGTGTACGTCATGTATCCACAATTCCGTATTTATTTTATTTTTCATGTCATACTTTGACAAATCGCTGTCCGCACATCTCAATGCGACTACTTTAATCAGCCATATTTCCAAAACCTAAGTTTTTACGGTAACTTGGGTGGTATAGTACTAAAGTTCTGTACCTATTCTATCATCCTATGTGTACGTCATGTTGGCACACCTCCGTATTTATTTTTATATTTCGTGTCAAACTTCGACAAATCGTTGTCCGCACATCTTAATGCGACTACTTTAATCACCCATATTTCCAAAACCTAAGTTTTTACGGTAACTTGGGTGGTATAGTACTAAAGTTCTGGACCTATTCTATCATCCTATGTGTACGTCATGTTGGCACACCTCCGTATTTTTTTTATATTTCGTGTCAAACTTCGACAAATCTCTGTCCGCACATCTCAATGCGACTACTTTAATCAGCCATATTTCCAAAACCTAAGTTTTTACGATAACTTGGGTGGCATAATACAGAAGTTCTGGTCCTATTCTATCACCCTACGTGTACGTAATGTATCCACAATTCCGTATTTATTTTTATATTTCATGTCAAACTTAGACAAATCGCTGTCTGCACATCTCAATGCGACTACTTTAATCAGCCATATTTCCAAAACCTAAGTTTTTACGGTAACTTGGGTGGTATAGTACTAAAGTTCTGGACCTATTCTATCATCCTATGTGTACGTCATGTTGGCACACCTCCGTATTTTTTTTATATTTCGTGTCAAACTTCGACAAATCTCTGTCCGCACATCTCAATGCGACTACTTTAATCAGCCATATTTCCAAAACCTAAGTTTTTACGGTAACTTGAGTGGTATAATACAGAAGTTCTGGTCCTATTCTATCACCCTATGTGTACGTCATGTATCCACAATTCCGTATTTATTTTTATATTTCATGTCAAACTTAGACAAATCGTTGTCCGCACATCGCATAGCGACTAATTTAATCACCCATATTTCCAAAACCTAAGTTTTTACAGAGACTTGGGTGGTATAATACAGAAGTTCTGGTCCTATTCTATCACCCTATGTGTACGTCATGTTGGCACACTTCCGTATTTATTTTATTTTTCATGTCATACTTAGAAAAATCGTTGTCCGCACATCGCATAGCGACTAATTTAATCACCCATATTTCCAAAACCTAAGTTTTTAAGGTAACTTGGGTGGTATAGAATAGGGTTCAGGACCTATTCTATCATCCTATGTGTACGGCATGTTGGCACACTTCCGTATTTATTTTATTTTTCATGTCATACTTTGACAAGTCGTTGTCCGCACATCGCATAGCGACTAATTTAATCACCCATATTTCCAAAACCTAAGTTTTTACGGTAACTTGGGTGGTATAATACAGAAGTTCTGGTCCTATTCTATCACCCTATGTGTACGTCATGTTGGCACACCTCCGTATTTATTATTATATTTCATGTCATACTTAGACAAATCGTTGTCCGCACATCGCATAGCGACTAATTTAATCACCCATATTTCCAAAACCTAAGTTTTTAAGGTAACTTGGGTGGTATAATACTAAATTTCAGGACCTAATCTATCATCCTATGTGTACGTCATGTTGGCACACTTCCGTATTTATTTTATTTTTCATGTCATACTTTGACAAATCGCTGTCCGCACATCTCATTGCGACTACTTTAATCAGCCATATTTCCAAAACCTAAGTTTTTACGGTAACTTGGGTGGTATAATACAGAAGTTCTGGTCCTATTCTATCACCCTATGTGTACGTCATGTATCCACAATTCCGTATTTATTTTTATATTTCGTGTCAAACTTCGACAAATCTCTGTCCGCACATCTCAATGCGACTACTTTAATCAGCCATATTTCCAAAACCTAAGTTTTTACGGTAACTTGGGTGGTATAATACAGAAGTTCTGGACTTATTCTATCATCCTATGTGTACGTCATGTTGGCACACCTCCGTATTTTCTTTACATTTCGTGTCAAACTTCGACAAATCGTTGTCCGCACATCTCAATGTGACTACTTTAATCAGCCATATTTCCAAAACCTAAGTTTTTATGGTAACTTGGGTGATATAATACAGAGGTTCTGGTCCTATTCTATCACCCTAAGTGTACCGCACATCGCATAGCGACTAATTTAATCACCCATATTTCCAAAACCTAAGTTTTTACGGTAACTTGGGTGGTATAATACAGAAGTTCTGGTCCTATTCTATCACCCTACATGTACGTAATGTTGGCACACCTCCGTATTTATTATTATATTTCAGGTCATACTTAGACAAATCGTTGTCCGCACATCGCATAGCGACTAATTTAATCACCCATATTTCCAAAACCTAAGGTTTTACGGTAACTTGGGTGGTATAATACAGAAGTTTTGGTCCTATTCTATCACCCTATGTGTACGTCATGTATCCAAAATTCCGTATTTATTTTTATATTTCATGTCAAACTTAGACAAATCGTTGTCCGCACATCGCATAGCGACTAATTTAATCACCCATATTTCCAAAAACTAAGGTTTTACGGTAACTTGGGTGGTATAATACAGAAGTTCAGGTCCTTTTCTATCACCCTATGTGTACGTCATGTATCCACAATTCCGTATTTATTTTTATATTTCATGTCAAACTTAGACAAATCGTTGTCCGCACATCGCATAGCGACTAATTTAATCACCCATATTTCCAAAACCTAAGTTTTTAAGGTAACTTGGGTGGTATAGAACTAAAGTTCTGGTCCTATTCTTTCACCATATGTGTACGTCATGTATCCACAATTCCGTATTTATTTTATTTTTCATGTCATACTTTGACAAATCGCTGTCCGCACATCTCAATGCGACTACTTTAATCAGCAATATTTCCAAAACCTAAGTTTTTACGGTAACTTGGGTGGTATAGTACTAAAGTTCTGGACCTATTCTATCATCCTATGTGTACGTCATGTTGGCACACCTCCGTATTTATTTTTATATTTCGTGTCAAACTTCGACAAATCGTTGTCCGCACATCTCAATGCGACTACTTTAATCACCCATATTTCCAAAACCTAAGTTTTTACGGTAACTTGGGTGGTATAGTACTAAAGTTCTGGACCTATTCTATCATCCTATGTGTACGTCATGTTGGCACACCTCCGTATTTTTTTTATATTTCGTGTCAAACTTCGACAAATCTCTGTCCGCACATCTCAATGCGACTACTTTAATCAGCCATATTTCCAAAACCTAAGTTTTTACGGTAACTTGGGTGGCATAATACAGAAGTTCTGGTCCTATTCTATCACCCTACGTGTACGTAATGTATCCACAATTCCGTATTTATTTTTATATTTCATGTCAAACTTAGACAAATCGCTGTCTGCACATCTCAATGCGACTACTTTAATCAGCCATATTTCCAAAACCTAAGTTTTTACGGTAACTTGGGTGGTATAGTACTAAAGTTCTGGACCTATTCTATCATCCTATGTGTACGTCATGTTGGCACACCTCCGTATTTTTTTTATATTTCGTGTCAAACTTCGACAAATCTCTGTCCGCACATCTCAATGCGACTACTTTAATCAGCCATATTTCCAAAACCTAAGTTTTTACGGTAACTTGAGTGGTATAATACAGAAGTTCTGGTCCTATTCTATCACCCTATGTGTACGTCATGTATCCACAATTCCGTATTTATTTTTATATTTCATGTCAAACTTAGACAAATCGTTGTCCGCACATCGCATAGCGACTAATTTAATCACCCATATTTCCAAAACCTAAGTTTTTACAGAGACTTGGGTGGTATAATACAGAAGTTCTGGTCCTATTCTATCACCCTATGTGTACGTCATGTTGGCACACTTCCGTATTTATTTTATTTTTCATGTCATACTTAGAAAAATCGTTGTCCGCACATCGCATAGCGACTAATTTAATCACCCATATTTCCAAAACCTAAGTTTTTAAGGTAACTTGGGTGGTATAGAATAGGTTTCAGGACCTATTCTATCATCCTATGTGTACGGCATGTTGGCACACTTCCGTATTTATTTTATTTATCATGTCATACTTTGACAAATCGTTGTCCGCACATCGCATAGCGACTAATTTAATCACCCATATTTCCAAAACCTAAGTTTTTACGGTAACTTGGGTGGTATAATACAGAAGTTCTGGTCCTATTCTATCACCCTATGTGTACGTCATGTTGGCACACCTCCGTATTTATTATTATATTTCATGTCAAACTTAGACAAATCGTTGTCCGCACATCGCATAGCGACTAATTTAATCACCCATATTTCCAAAACCTAAGTTTTTAAGGTAACTTGGGTGGTATAATACTAAATTTCAGGACCTAATCTATCATCCTATGTGTACGTCATGTTGGCACACTTCCGTATTTATTTTATTTTTCATGTCATACTTAGACAAATCGTTGTCCGCACATCTCATTGCGACTACTTTAATCAGCCATATTTCCAAAACCTAAGTTTTTACGGTAACTTGGGTGGTATAATACAGAAGTTCTGGTCCTATTCTATCACCCTATGTGTACGTCATGTATCCACAATTCCGTATTTATTTTTATATTTCGTGTCAAACTTCGACAAATCTCTGTCCGCACATCTCAATGCGACTACTTTAATCAGCCATATTTCCAAAACCTAAGTTTTTACGGTAACTTGGGTGGTATAATACAGAAGTTCTGGACTTATTCTATCATCCTATGTGTACGTCATGTTGGCACACCTCCGTATTTTCTTTACATTTCGTGTCAAACTTCGACAAATCGTTGTCCGCACATCTCAATGTGACTACTTTAATCAGCCATATTTCCAAAACCTAAGTTTTTATGGTAACTTGGATGATATAATACAGAGGTTCTGGTCCTATTCTATCACCCTAAGTGTACCGCACATCGCATAGCGACTAATTTAATCACCCATATTTCCAAAACCTAAGTTTTTACGGTAACTTGGGTGGTATAATACAGAAGTTCTGGTCCTATTCTATCACCCTACATGTACGTAATGTTGGCACACCTCCGTATTTATTATTATATTTCAGGTCATACTTAGACAAATCGTTGTCCGCACATCGCATAGCGACTAATTTAATCACCCATATTTCCAAAACCTAAGGTTTTACGGTAACTTGGGTGGTATAATACAGAAGTTTTGGTCCTATTCTATCACCCTATGTGTACGTCATGTATCCAAAATTCCGTATTTATTTTTATATTTCATGTCAAACTTAGACAAATCGTTGTCCGCACATCGCATAGCGACTAATTTAATCACCCATATTTCCAAAAACTAAGGTTTTACGGTAACTTGGGTGGTATAATACAGAAGTTCAGGTCCTATTCTATCACCCTATGTGTACGTCATGTATCCACAATTCCGTATTTATTTTTATATTTCATGTCAAACTTAGACAAATCGTTGTCCGCACATCGCATAGCGACTAATTTAATCACCCATATTTCCAAAACCTAAGTTTTTAAGGTAACTTGGGTGGTATAGTACTAAAGTTCTGGTCCTATTCTTTCACCATATGTGTACGTCATGTATCCACAATTCCGTATTTATTTTATTTTTCATGTCATACTTTGACAAATCGCTGTCCGCACATCTCAATGCGACTACTTTAATCAGCCATATTTCCAAAACCTAAGTTTTTACGGTAACTTGGGTGGTATAGTACTAAAGTTCTGGACCTATTCTATCATCCTATGTGTACGTCATGTTGGCACACCTCCGTATTTATTTTTATATTTCGTGTCAAACTTCGACAAATCGTTGTCCGCACATCTCAATGCGACTACTTTAATCACCCATATTTCCAAAACCTAAGTTTTTACGGTAACTTGGGTGGTATAGTACTAAAGTTCTGGACCTATTCTATCATCCTATGTGTACGTCATGTTGGCACACCTCCGTATTTTTTTTATATTTCGTGTCAAACTTCGACAAATCTCTGTCCGCACATCTCAATGCGACTACTTTAATCAGCCATATTTCCAAAACCTAAGTTTTTACGGTAACTTGGGTGGCATAATACAGAAGTTCTGGTCCTATTCTATCACCCTACGTGTACGTAATGTATCCACAATTCCGTATTTATTTTTATATTTCATGTCAAACTTAGACAAATCGCTGTCCGCACATCTCAATGCGACTACTTTAATCAGCCATATTTCCAAAACCTAAGTTTTTACGGTAACTTGGGTGGTATAGTACTAAAGTTCTGGACCTATTCTATCATCCTATGTGTACGTCATGTTGGCACACCTCCGTATTTTTTTTATATTTCGTGTCAAACTTCGACAAATCTCTGTCCGCACATCTCAATGCGACTACTTTAATCAGCCATATTTCCAAAACCTAAGTTTTTACGGTAACTTGAGTGGTATAATACAGAAGTTCTGGTCCTATTCTATCACCCTATGTGTACGTCATGTATCCACAATTCCGTATTTATTTTTATATTTCATGTCAAACTTAGACAAATCGTTGTCCGCACATCGCATAGCGACTAATTTAATCACCCATATTTCCAAAACCTAAGTTTTTACAGAGACCTGGGTGGTATAATACAGAAGTTCTGGTCCTATTCTATCACCCTATGTGTACGTCATGTTGGCACACTTCCGTATTTATTTTATTTTTCATGTCATACTTAGACAAATCGTTGTCCGCACATCGCATAGCGACTAATTTAATCACCCATATTTCCAAAACCTAAGTTTTTAAGGTAACTTGGGTGGTATACTAAATTTTAGGACCTATTCTATCATCCTATGTGTACGTCATGTTGGCACACTTCCGTATTTATTTTATTTTTCATGTCATACTTTGACAAATCGTTGTCCGCACATCGCATAGCGACTAATTTAATCACCCATATTTCCAAAACCTAAGTTTTTACGGTAACTTGGGTGGTATAATACAGAAGTTCTGGTCCTATTCTATCACCCTATGTGTACGTCATGTTGGCACACCTCCGTATTTATTATTATATTTCATGTCAAACTTAGACAAATCGTTGTCCGCACATCGCATAGCGACTAATTTAATCACCCATATTTCCAAAACCTAAGTTTTTACGGTAACTTGGGTGGTATAATACTAAATTTCAGGACCTAATCTATCATCCTATGTGTACGTCATGTTGGCACACTTCCGTATTTATTTTATTTTTCATGTCATACTTTGACAAATCGCTGTCCGCACATCTCATTGCGACTACTTTAATCAGCCATATTTCCAAAACCTAAGTTTTTACGGTAACTTGGGTGGTATAATACAGAAGTTCTGGTCCTATTCTATCACCCTATGTGTACGTCATGTATCCACAATTCCGTATTTATTTTTATATTTCGTGTCAAACTTCGACAAATCTCTTTTCGCTCATCTCAATGCGACTACTTTAATCAGCCACATTTCCAAATCCTAAATTTTTACGGTAACTTGGGTGGTATAATACAGAAGTTCTGGACTTATTCTATCATCCTATGTGTACGTCATGTTGGCACACCTCCGTATTTTTTTTATATTTCGTGTCAAACTTCGACAAATCGTTGTCCGCACATCTCAATGCGACTACTTTAATCAGCCATATTTCCAAAACCTAAGTTTTTACGGTAACTTGGGTGGTATAATACAGAAGTTCTGGTCCTATTCTATCACCCTACGTGTACCGCACATCGCATAGCGACTAATTTAATCACCCATATTTCCAAAACCTAAGTTTTTACGGTAACTTGGGTGGTATAATACAGAAGTTCTGGTCCTATTCTATCACCCTACGTGTACGTAATGTTGGCACACCTCCGTATTTATTATTATATTTCACGTCATACTTAGACAAATCGTTGTCCGCACATCGCATAGCGACTAATTTAATCACCCATATTTCCAAAACCTAAGGTTTTACGGTAACTTGGGTGGTATAATACAGAAGTTCTGGTACTATTCTATCACCCTATGTGTACGTCATGTATCCAAAATTCCGTATTTATTTTTATATTTCATGTCAAACTTAGACAAATCGTTGTCCGCACATCGCATAGCGACTAATTTAATCACCCATATTTCCAAAACCTAAGTTTTTAAGGTAACTTGGGTGGTATAATACTAAATTTCAGGACCTATTCTATCATCCTATGTGTACGTCATGTTGGCACACATCCGTATTTATTTTATTTTTCATGTCATACTTTGACAAATCGCTGTCCGCACATCTCAATGCGACTACTTTAATCAGCCATATTTCCAAAACCTAAGTTTTTACGGTAACTTGGGTGGTATAGTACTAAAGTTCTGGACCTATTCTATCATCCTATGTGTACGTCATGTTGGCACACCTCCGTATTTATTTTTTATTTCGTGTCAAACTTCGACAAATCGTTGTCCGCACATCTCAATGCGACTACTTTAATCACCCATATTTCCAAAACCTAAGTTTTTACGGTAACTTGGGTGGCATAATACAGAAGTTCTGGTCCTATTCTATCACCCTACGTGTACATAATGTATCCACAATTCCGTATTTATTTTTATATTTCATGTCAAACTTAGACAAATCGCTGTCCGCACATCTCAATGCGACTACTTTAATCAGCCATATTTCCAAAACCTAAAATTTTACGGTAACTTGGGTGGTATAGTACTAAAGTTCTGGACCTATTCTATCATCCTATGTGTACGTCATGTTGGCACACCTCCGTATTTTTTTATATTTCGTGTCAAACTTCGACAAATCTCTGTCCGCACATCTCAATGCGACTACTTTAATCAGCCATATTTCCAAAACCTAAGTTTTTACGGTAACTTGGGTGGTATAATACAGAAGTTCTGGTCCTATTCTATCACCCTATGTGTACGTCATGTATCCACAATTCCGTATTTATTTTTATATTTCATGTCAAACTTAGACAAATCGTTGTCCGCACATCGCATAGCGACTAATTTAATCACCCATATTTCCAAAACCTACGTTTTTACAGAGACTTGGGTGGTATAATACAGAAGTTCTGGTCCTATTCTATCACCCTATGTGTACGTCATGTTGGCACACTTCCGTATTTATTTTATTTTTCATGTCATACTTAGACAAATCGTTGTCCGCACATCGCATAGCGACTAATTTAATCACCCATATTTCCAAAACCTAAGTTTTTAAGGTAACTTGGGTGGTATACTAAATTTCAGGACCAATTCTATCATCCTATGTGTACGTCATGTTGGCACACTTCCGTATTTATTTTATTTTTCATGTCATACTTTGACAAATCGTTGTCCGCACATCGCATAGCGACTAATTTTATCACCCATATTTCCAAAACCTAAGTTTTTACGGTAACTTGGGTGGTATAATACAGAAGTTCTGGTCCTATTCTATCACCCTACGTGTACTTAATCTTGGCACACCTCCGTATTTATTATTATATTTCATGTCAAACTTAGACAAATCGTTGTCCGCACATCGCATAGCGACTAATTTAATCACCCATATTTCCAAAACCTAAGTTTTTAAGGTAACTTGGTTGGTATAATACTAAATTTCAGGACCTAATCTATCATCCTATGTGTACGTCATGTTGGCACACTTCCGTATTTATTTTATTTTTCATGACATACTTTGACAAATCGCTGTCCGCACATCTCAATGCGACTACTTTAATAAGCCATATTTCCAAAACCTAAGTTTTTACGGTAACTTGGGTGGTATAATACAGAAGTTCTGGTCCTATTCTATCACCCTATGTGTACGTCATGTATCCACAATTCCATATTTATTTTTATATTTCGTTTCAAACTTCGACAAATCTCTGTCCGCACATCTCAATTCGACTACTTTAATCAGCCATATTTCCAAAACCAAAGTTTTTACGGTAACTTGGGTGGTATAATACAGAAGTTCTGGACTTATTCTATCATCCTATGTGTACGTCATGTTGGCACACCTCCGTATTTTTTTTATATTTCGTGTCAAACTTCGACAAATCGTTGTCCGCACATCTCAATGCGACTACTTTAATCAGCCATATTTCCAAAACCTAAGTTTTTACGGTAACTTGGGTGGTATAATACAGAAGTTCTGGTCCTATTCTATCACCCTACGTGTACCGCACATCGCATAGCGACTAATTTAATCACCCATATTTCCAAAACCTAAGTTTTTACGGTAACTTGGATGGTTTAATACAGAAGTTCTGGTCCTATTCTATCACCCTACGTGTACGTAATGTTGGCACACCTCC
Source organism: Flexamia atlantica (assembly GCA_035578135.1). Lineage (NCBI taxonomy): Eukaryota > Metazoa > Arthropoda > Insecta > Hemiptera > Cicadellidae > Flexamia > Flexamia atlantica. The sequence continues at coordinate 11,397 of JAQJVK010000404.1, read as the reverse complement.
GTATTTATTATTATATTTCATGTCATACTTAGACAAATCGTTGTCCGCACATCGCATAGCGACTAATTTAATCACCCATATGTCCAAAACCTAAGGTTTTACGGTAACTTGGGTGGTATAATACAGAAGTTCTGGTCCTATTCTATCACCCTATGTGTACGTCATGTATCCAAAATTCCGTATTTATTTTTATATTGTAATGTTACAAAATATTGCCCAATACTAAATAACCGACTATGTCTTACTAAATAACTTATCCATGAGTTCTGGAGCACAAGTGACAATATTAAAATATATACTGGGCTATAGACAAATTATTTAAAACAAATATTACTGTAATACACAGTTAAACTCACTTTCATAAATATTATGGTATTTATTTAAATACTATACAGCCGTAGGAAACGGAAAAATAATGCCTAATTAATAAATAAAACCTAGACAAGTATATGGCAACGAAGTGAACTGCAGGGTTCCGTCGGTGACCGCTAGTAGCGCCACGACTACGCTCCGCCCACCGAAGCTCCCCACCCCCGCCGCCTGCAGTGGGAAGCGAAGAGCAGCGACGCCGTCAGTCGGGCCACGGCGGCCCATCCCGCCGCCACGGCGCGTTGAGCCGTCGGCAACCTCCGTTCCCCCTCCCGGACCACCGCAGTGGCACGTTGCGCCCTCGGCGGTCAATCTGCCCCCAGTCACCGCAGAGGCAAGCTGCGCCCTCGGTGACCGGGTCCCGTTCCCCTCGCCTGACCTCCGCAGAGGCATGTTGCGCCCTCGGCGGTCAGTCTGCCCCCGGCCACCGCAGAGGCAAGCTGCGCCCTCGGTGACCGGGTCCCGTATCCCCTCCCCTGACCACCGCAGAGGCATGTTGCGCCCTCGGCGGTCAGTCCGTCCCCGGCCACCGCAGAGGCAAGCTGCGCCCTCGGTGACCGGGTCTCGTATCCCCTCCCCTGACCACCGCAGAGGCATGTTGCGCCCTCGGCGGTCAGTCTGCCCCCGGCCACCGCAGAGGCAAGCTGCGCCCTCGGTTACCGGGTCCCGTATCCCCTCCCCTGACCACCGCAGAGGCATGTTGCGCCCTCGGCGGTCAGTCTGGCTCCGGCCACCGCAGAGGCAAGTTGCGCCCTCGGTGACCGAGTCCCGTTCCCCCTCCCTGACCACCGCAGTGGCACGTTGCGCCCTCGGCGGTCAGTCTGCCCCCAGTCACCGCAGAGGCAAGCTGCGCCCTCGGTGACCGGGTCCCGTTCCCCTTCCCTGACCACCGCAGTGGCAAGTTGCGCCCTCGGCGGTCAGTCTGGCTCCGGCCACCGCAGAGGCAAGTTGCGCCCTCGGTGACCGAGTCCCGTTCCCCCTCCCTGACCACCGCAGTGGCACGTTGCGCCCTCGGCGGTCAGCCTGCCCCCGGCCACCGCAGAGGCAAGCTGCGCCCTCGGTGCCCGGGTCCCGTTCCCCCTCCCTGACCACCGCAGAGGCATGTTGCGCCCTCGGCGGTCAGTCAGTCCCCGGCCACCGCAGAGGCAAGCTGCGCCCTCGGTGACCGGATCCCGTATCCCTTCCCTGACCACCGCAGAGGCAAGCTGTGCCCTCGGTGACCGGGTCCCGTTCCCCTTCCCTGACCACCGCAGTGGCAAGTTGCGCCCTCGGCGGTCAGTCTGGCTCCGGCCACCGCAGAGGCAAGTTGCGCCCTCGGTGACCGAGTCCCTTTCCCCCTCCCGGACCACCGCAGTGGCACGTTGCGCCCTCGGTGGTCAATCTGCCCCCAGTCACCGCAGAGGCAAGCTGCGCCCTCGGTGACCGGGTCCCCGTTCCCCTTCCCTGACCACCGCAGTGGCAAGTTGCGCCCTCGGCGGTCAGTCTGGCTCCGGCCACCGCAGAGGCAAGTTGCGCCCTCGGTGACCGAGTCCCGTTCCCCCTCCCTGACCACCGCAGAGGCATGTTGCGCCCTCGGCGGTCAGTCCGTCCCCGGCCACCGCAGAGGCAAGCTGCGCCCTCGGTGACCGGATCCCGTATCCCTTCCCTGACCACCGCAGAGGCAAGCTGCGCCCTCGGTGACCGGGTCCCGTATCCCCTCCCCTGACCACCGCAGAGGCATGTTGCGCCCTCGGCGGTCAGTCTGTCCCCCCGTACCATCGCAGAGGCGAGTTGAGCCCTCGTTGGTCAGTCCGTCCTCAGCCACCGCAGAGGCACGTTGCGCCCTCGGTGACTGGCCCCGTCCCCCCCGTACCGTCGCAGAGGCGAGCTGAGCCCTCGGCAGTCTGTCCGTTCAGGTTATCCCAGTGGTCCGATGTACCCAGATTCCTGAATTCCGTTTTCCCGTCCGTAACTGCCAAGTGGCGCAATCCCTTGGCAGTAACCCCACTATTTCATCCCCACTCTCTTGTGCTTGGGTTTAATAGTGGGTTCCGATGTTTCAGCAGAATCAGTTGAAACCAGCCGGTGAACCAAGTTGGTCCACCTCCGTATCCGTCCGAGCTAGCTCATCCGTTAGATCCAGTGGATCATCCGCCCGTATTCCCCGTCAGCAGCCGGGGAGCCGCGCCGTCGACGCCAGTCCGCGCCATCACCGTGACCTCCTGTGATCAGCTTCGGCCCAGGAGATCGCCCGACCCCCACACCGAACTAAGAGTCTTCGGACACCAGTGAATAACCCGTGTTAATGAAGTCCTAGCCGCAATAGTGGGTGGTGATAGACACTAGTAAGAGTGTGAACCTTAGTGAGTAAAGCCAATGTGAACTTTTCTTTTGTTCAATAAATTTTCAGTCTCTGTGAGAAAACGTTTATTTTTGAAACCTGGGTAGACGCCCCTTAAAAAAAGTCTAATAAGGGTAAAATAACCTTACATTTTGGCGCCCGAACAGGGACAGTGAGTTTAACCGTGTTAAAAAAAACTGTCAGTGAAAAAGTGCATCAGAAGAAAGATGTCAGACGACGGATCAGATACCGCCAGCGTCAGCAGCTTCACAACCAAGGCTAAGGCCGAGCCCAGGACTTCGTAGATCTACACCCTCAAGAAGGCCGAACTTGCAGAAGAACTTCAGAAGTTTGGACTACCCGCCAAAACGAAGGTACGAGAGATGCGGAGACTTCTCACGATCTTCATCAAGGGAAACTACAAACCAACGTCAGAAGTCGTGGATCCGCCAGAAACCCAGACTGTGATGAATCCGGCCACTTCAGCCCAGACACCGCAGCCCTTGCCAGCCTCCGGCCTCGTAACCGTAAGTCAAACCACACCTGAACCAGTTTCAATTTGCAACACTGTTAGGAAATGGAACCTCTTTTTCGATGGTGACAAAGATGTCATGCTGTCTTTAGAAAGATTAAACGAACTTAAAGACGCTTATAGTATTTCTCAGAATAAACTTTTGTACGCCCTGCCGGAACTATTCAAAGGAAAGGCCCTACTTTGGTACCGTAACAATAAATGTCGTTGGAACACTTGGGAAGGTTTCCTTCAATGTTTCGAAAGTCAGTTCTTACCCAGAAGGTTTCGGGAGAAATTAGAATTGGAAATACAAGGTAGGACTCAGGGTCCTAATGAATCTTTCAAAGACTACGTCATTAGCCTCCAAACCTTGATACGCCGTCACGGCAAATTTACGGAAGAACAACAATTCAATCGGATTTTCGAAAACATGCTACCGGAGTATAAACTTTTCGGACTCAGAAACAACATAACTAAATTGTCCGACTTATTGCTAGCCGCTAGTGACTATGAAGTAGTTAAACAAAGTATGAAGGATTATAAACCCCCGAAAATGCCGCCCAGGCTTTTTACCCAGATACCGCTTACAACGATCGTAATTCCGTACAAGAGAATTCTCCGAAACCGAGAAAACCTCTAAACTCCACGCCTTCCAAACAGGCCCAGTGTTGGTCGTCCCGCTCCGGAGACTCCTCGTGCTGACCCCAACTACCCTAACGCCCCACCCAAGAAGAAGCGGAAACCAGGACAACGAAAGTTCCATCAACGCACCGAAGAAGGCGTCAAAAGGATTTACCAAGCCACTCATGGAAAAGAGAACTGAAATCTGTTGTATTTGTACATATGTTTTTAAAAAGTTGCTTTCGTTTATGCACTAGAGGTGTTCCTTTTTGGTTTCTAAAAACATTTCAACTCGTTGTTTTTCAACCCGACTTTTATTTTTCTCTACCCCGAAATAAAAAGAGGGTGTAATGTTACAAAATATTGCCCAATACTAAATAACCGACTATGTCTTACTAAATAACTTATCCATGAGTTCTGGAGCACAAGTGACAATATTAAAATATATACTGGGCTATAGACAAAATATTTAAAACAAATATTACTGTAATACACAGTTAAACTCACTTTTATAAATATTATGGTATTTATTTAAATACTATACAGCCGTAGGAAACGGAAAAATAATGCCTAATTAATAAATAAAACCTAGACAAGTATATGGCAACGAAGTGAACTGCAGGGTTCCGTCGGTGACCGCTAGTAGCGCCACGACTACGCTCCGCCCACCGAAGCTCCCCACCCCCGCCGCCTGCAGTGGGAAGCGAAGAGCAGCGACGCCGTCAGTCGGGCCACGGCGGCCCATCCCGCCGCCACGGCGCGTTGAGCCGTCGGCAACCTCCGTTCCCCCTCCCGGACCACCGCAGTGGCACGTTGCGCCCTCGGCGGTCAATCTGCCCCCAGGCACCGCAGAGGCAAGCTGCGCCCTCGGTGACCGGGTCCCGTTCCCCTCGCCTGACCTCCGCAGAGGCATGTTGCGCCCTCGGCGGTCAGTCTGCCCCCGGCCACCGCAGAGGCAAGCTGCGCCCTCGGTGACCGGGTCCCGTATCCCCTCCCCTGACCACCGCAGAGGCATGTTGCGCCCTCGGCGGTCAGTCCGTCCCCGGCCACCGCAGAGGCAAGCTGCGCCCTCGGTGACCGGGTCTCGTATCCCCTCCCCTGACCACCGCAGAGGCATGTTGCGCCCTCGGCGGTCAGTCTGCCCCCGGCCACCGCAGAGGGAAGTTGCGCCCTCGGTGACCGAGTCCCGTTCCCCCTCCCTGACCACCGCAGTGGCACGTTGCGCCCTCGGCGGTCAGTCTGCCCCCGGCCACCGCAGAGGCAAGCTGCGCCCTCGGTGCCCGGGTCCCGTTCCCCCTCCCTGACCACCGCAGAGGCATGTTGCGCCCTCGGCGGTCAGTCAGTCCCCGGCCACCGCAGAGGCAAGCTGCGCCCTCGGTGACCGGATCCCGTATCCCTTCCCTGACCACCGCAGAGGCAAGCTGCACCCTCGGTGACCGGGTCCCGTTCCCCTTCCCTGACCACCGCAGTGGCAAGTTGCGCCCTCGGCGGTCAGTCTGGCTCCGGCCACCGCAGAGGCAAGTTGCGCCCTCGGTGACCGAGTCCCGTTCCCCCTCCCTGACCACCGCAGTGGCACGTTGCGCCCTCGGCGGTCAGTCTGCCCCCAGTCACCGCAGAGGCAAGCTGCGCCCTCGGTGACCGGGTCCCGTTCCCCTTCCCTGACCACCGCAGTGGCAAGTTGCGCCCTCGGCGGTCAGTCTGGCTCCGGCCACCGCAGAGGCAAGTTGCGCCCTCGGTGACCGAGTCCCGTTCCCCCTCCCTGACCACCGCAGAGGCATGTTGCGCCCTCGGCGGTCAGTCTGGCTCCGGCCACCGCAGAGGAAAGTTGCGCCCTCGGTGACCGAGTCCCGTTCCCCCTCCCTGACCACCGCAGTGGCACGTTGCGCCCTCGGCGGTCAGTCTGCCCCCAGTCACCGCAGAGGCAAGCTGCGCCCTCGGTGACCGGGTCCCGTTCCCCTTCCCTGACCACCGCAGTGGCAAGTTGCGCCCTCGGCGGTCAGTCTGGCTCCGGCCACCGCAGAGGCAAGTTGCGCCCTCGGTGACCGAGTCCCGTTCCCCCTCCCTGACCACCGCAGTGGCACGTTGCGCCCTCGGCGGTCAGCCTGCCCCCGGCCACCGCAGAGGCAAGCTGCGCCCTCGGTGCCCGGGTCCCGTTCCCCCTCCCTGACCACCGCAGAGGCATGTTGCGCCCTCGGCGGTCAGTCAGTCCCCGGCCACCGCAGAGGCAAGCTGCGCCCTCGGTGACCGGATCCCGTATCCCTTCCCTGACCACCGCAGAGGCAAGCTGCGCCCTCGGTGACCGGGTCCCGTTCCCCTTCCCTGACCACCGCAGTGGCAAGTTGCGCCCTCGGCGGTCAGTCTGGCTCCGGCCACCGCAGAGGCAAGTTGCGCCCTCGGTGACCGAGTCCCTTTCCCCCTCCCGGACCACCGCAGTGGCACGTTGCGCCCTCGGTGGTCAATCTGCCCCCAGTCACCGCAGAGGCAAGCTGCGCCCTCGGTGACCGGGTCCCCGTTCCCCTTCCCTGACCACCGCAGTGGCAAGTTGCGCCCTCGGCGGTCAGTCTGGCTCCGGCCACCGCAGAGGCAAGTTGCGCCCTCGGTGACCGAGTCCCGTTCCCCCTCCCTGACCACCGCAGAGGCATGTTGCGCCCTCGGCGGTCAGTCCGTCCCCGGCCACCGCAGAGGCAAGCTGCGCCCTCGGTGACCGGATCCCGTATCCCTTCCCTGACCACCGCAGAGGCAAGCTGCGCCCTCGGTGACCGGGTCCCGTATCCCCTCCCCTGACCACCGCAGAGGCATGTTGCGCCCTCGGCGGTCAGTCTGTCCCCCCGTACCATCGCAGAGGCGAGTTGAGCCCTCGTTGGTCAGTCCGTCCTCAGCCACCGCAGAGGCACGTTGCGCCCTCGGTGACTGGCCCCGTCCCCCCCGTACCGTCGCAGAGGCGAGCTGAGCCCTCGGCAGTCTGTCCGTTCAGGTTATCCCAGTGGTCCGATGTACCCAGATTCCTGAATTCCGTTTTCCCGTCCGTAACTGCCAAGTGGCGCAATCCCTTGGCAGTAACCCCACTATTTCATCCCCACTCTCTTGTGCTTGGGTTTAATAGTGGGTTCCGATGTTTCAGCAGAATCAGTTGAAACCAGCCGGTGAACCAAGTTGGTCCACCTCCGTATCCGTCCGAGCTAGCTCATCCGTTAGATCCAGTGGATCATCCGTCCGTATTCCCCGTCAGCAGCCGGGGAGCCGCGCCGTCGACGCCAGTCCGCGCCATCACCGTGACCTCCTGTGATCAGCTTCGGCCCAGGAGATCGCCCGACCCCCACACCGAACTAAGAGTCTTCGGACACCAGTGAATAACCCGTGTTAATGAAGTCCTAGCCGCAATAGTGGGTGGTGATAGACACTAGTAAGAGTGTGAACCTTAGTGAGTAAAGCCAGTGTGAACTTTTCTTTTGTTCAATAAATTTTCAGTCTCTGTGAGAAAACGTTTATTTTTGAAACCTGGGTAGACGCCCCTTAAAAAAAGTCTAATAAGGGTAAAATAACCTTACAATATTTCATGTCAAACTTAGACAAATCGTTGTCCGCACATCGCATAGCGACTAATTTAATCACCCATATTTCCAAAACCTAAGTTTTTACGGTAACTTGGGTGGTATAATACAGAAGTTCTGGTCCTATTCTATCACCCTATGTGTACGTCATGTATCCACAATTCCGTATTTATTTTTATATTTCATGTCAAACTTAGACAAATCGTTGTCCGCACATCGCATAGCGACTAATTTAATCACCCATATTTCCAAAACCTAAGTTTTTAAGGTAACTTGGGTGGTATAGTACTAAAGTTCTGGTCCTATTCTTTCATCCTACGTGTACGTCATGCTGACACACTGCCGTATTTTTTTATATTTTATGTCAAACTTAGGTGGATCGCTGTCCACACATCCAAAGCGACTATTTTAATCACCCGTATTTCCAAAATCTAAGTTTTGACGGTAACCTGAGTGGTATAATAATATAGTTCTAATCCTATTCTATCACCCAATGTGTACGTCATGTATCCAAAATTCCGTATTTATTTTTATATTTCATGTCAAACTTAGACAAATCGTTGTCCGCACATCGCATAGCGACTAATTTAATCACCCATATTTCCAAAACCTAAGTTTTTAAGGTAACTTGGGTGGTATAATACTAAATTTCAGGACCTATTCTATCATCCTATGTGTACGTCATGTTGGCACACTTCCGTATTTATTTTATTTTTCATGTCATACTTTGACAAATCGCTGTACGCACATCTCAATGCGACTACTTCAATCAGCCATATTTCCAAAACCTAAGTTTTTACGGTAACTTGGGTGGTATAATACAGAACTTCTGGTCCTATTCTATCATACTATGTGTACGTCATGTTGGAACACTTCCGTATTAATTTTATATTTCATGTCAAACTTAGACAAATCGTTGTCCGCACATCGCATAGCGACTAATTTAATCACCCATATTTCCAAAACCTAAGTTTTTACGGTAACTTGGGTGGTATAATACAGAAGTTCTGGTCCTATTCTATCACCCTATGTGTACGTCATGTATCCACAATTCCGTATTTATTTTTATATTTCATGTCAAACTTAGACAAATCGTTGTCCGCACATCGCATAGCGACTAATTTAATCACCCATATTTCCAAAACCTAAGTTTTTAAGGTAACTTGGGTGGTATAATACTAAAGTTCTGGACCTATTCTATCATCCTATGTGTACGTCATGTTGGCACACCTCCGTATTTTTTTTATATTTCGTGTCAAACTTAGACAAATCGTTGTCCGCACATCGCATAGCGACTAATTTAATCACCCATATTTCCAAAACCTAAGTTTTTAAGGTAACTTGGGTGGTATAATACTAAATTTCAGGACCTATTCTATCATCCTATGTGTACGTCATGTTGGCACACTTCCGTATTTATTTTATTTTTCATGTCATACTTTGACAAATCGCTGTCCGCACATCTCAATGCGACTACTTTAATCAGCCATATTTCCAAAACCTAAGTTTTTACGGTAACTTGGGTGGTATAATACAGAAGTTCTGGTCCTATTCTATCACCCTACGTGTACGTAATGTTGGCACACCTCCGTATTTATTATTATATTTCATGTCATACTTAGACAAATCGTTGTCCGCACATCGCATAGCGACTAATTTAATCACCCATATTTCCAAAACCTAAGTTTTTAAGGTAACTTGGGTGGTATAATACTAAATTTCAGGACCTATTCTATCATCCTATGTGTACGTCATGTTGGCTCACCTCCGTATTTATTTTATATTTCATGTCAAACTTAGACAAATCGTTGTCCGCACATCGCATAGCGACTAATTTAATCACCCATATTTCCAAAACCTAAGTTTTTAAGGTAACTTGGGTGGTATAGTACTAAATTTCTGGTCCTATTTTATCACCCTATGTGAACGTCATGTATTCACAAATCCGTATTTATTTTTATATTTCATGTCATACTTTGACAAATCGTTGTCCGCACATCGCATAGCGACTAATTTAATCACCCATATTTCCAAAACCTAAGTTTATAAGGTAACTTGGGTGGTATAGTACTAAAGTTCTGGACCTATTCTATCATACTATGTGTACGTCATGTTGGAACACTTCCGTATTTATTTTATATTTCATGTCAAACTTAGACAAATCGTTGTCCGCACATCGCATAGCGACTAATTTAATCACCCATATTTCCAAAACCTAAGTTTTTACGGTAACTTGGGTGGTATAATACAGAAGTTCTGGTCCTATTCTATCACCCTATGTGTACGTCATGTATCCACAATTCCGTATTTATTTTTATATTTCATGTCAAACTTTGACGAATCGCTGTCCGCACATCGCATAGCGACTAATTTAATCACCCATATTTCCAAAACCTAAGTTTTTAAGGTAACTTGGGTGGTATAGTACTAAAGTTCTGGTCCTATTCTTTCATCCTACGTGTACGTCATGCTGACACACTGCCGTATTTTTTTTATATTTTATGTCAATCTTAGGTGGATCGCTGTCCACACATCCAAAGCGACTATTTTAATCACCCGTATTTCCAAAACCTAAGTTTTGACGGTAACCTGAGTGGTATAATAATATAGTTCTAATCCTATTCTATCACCCAATGTGTACGTCATGTATCCAAAATTCCGTATTTATTTTTATATTTCATGTCAAACTTAGACAAATCGTTGTCCGCACATCGCATAGCGACTAATTTAATCACCCATATTTCCAAAACCTAAGTTTTTAAGGTAACTTGGGTGGTATAATACTAAATTTCAGGACATATTCTATCATCCTATGTGTACGTCATGTTGGCACACTTCCGTATTTATTTTATTTTTCACGTCATACTTTGACAAATCGCTGTCCGCACATCTCAATGCGACTACTTTAATCAGCCATATTTCCAAAACCTAAGTTTTTACGGTAACTTGGGTGGTATAATACAGAAGTTCTGGTCCTATTCTATCACCCTACGTGTACGTAATGTTGGCACACCTCCGTATTTATTATTATATTTCATGTCATACTTAGACAAATCGTTGTCCGCACATCGCATAGCGACTAATTTAATCACCCATATTTCCAAAACCTAAGTTTTTAAGGTAACTTGGGTGGTATAATACTAAATTTCAGGACCTATTCTATCATCCTATGTGTACGTCATGTTGGCACACTTCCGTATTTATTTTATATTTCATGTCAAACTTAGACAAATCGTTGTCCGCACATCGCATAGCGACTAATTTAATCACCCATATTTCCAAAACCTAAGTTTTTAAGGTAACTTGGGTGGTATAATACTAAATTTCTGGTCCTATTTTATCACCCTATGTGAACGTCATGTATTCACAATTCCGTATTTATTTATATATTTCATGTCATACTTTGACAAATCGTTGTCCGCACATCGCATAGCGACTAATTTAATCACCCATATTTCCAAAACCTGAGTTTATAAGGTAACTTGGGTGGTATAGTACTAAAGTTCTGGACCTATTCTATCATACTATGTGTACGTCATGTTGGAACACTTCCGTATTTATTTTATATTTCATGTCAAACTTAGACAAATCTTTGTCCGCACATCGCATAGCGACTAATTTAAACACCCATATTTCCAAAACCTAAGTTTTTACGGTAACTTGGGTGGTATAATACAGAAGTTCTGGTCCTATTCTATCACGCGATGTGTACGTCATGTATCCACAATTCCGTATTTATTTTTATATTTCATGTCAAACTTAGACAAATCGTTGTCCGCACATCGCATAGCGACTAACACGCATAGCGACTACACATACGTCATGCTGACACACTGCCGTATTTATTTTATATTTTATGTCAAACTTAGGTGGATCACTGTCCACACATCCAAAGCGACTATTTTAATCACCCGTATTTCCAAAAACCTAAGTTCTTAAGGTAACTTGGGTGGTATAGTACTAAAGTTCTGGACCTATTCTATCATCCTATGTGTACGTCATGTTGGCACACCTCAATATTT
>JAQJVK010000403.1:0-60712 GCA_035578135.1 Flexamia atlantica | reverse complement strand
TCATCACTTCTTTGTTGCAGCTGTTATGATACTTTGGAGCCACAACGCAGCATCGCGGTAGCATTTGAGACTTTAAATACACTTTAGGAGAAAAAATAGATTTTCACTCAAATTAATTAACTGTGGCTGTATAATTGAGACCCAAATCCAGATGATCCGAGGTGTACTGTTATTCCAACACCATTGCACATACCAATACAGAACACTCTCGACTATCCGAGGTCTTCGGGACCGAGGCTGCCTCAGATACCGAGAACCCCGGATAATATGGAGGTCACTTTGAGATCACGGTATAACAAGATCTCTGCTGTATAATAGTATACATTGCAATTAATTTCAAATCATACTTTTTCCAATAAACAGAGTGTAAAGGACTCTCAGGTCATTTTTAGTTACAAATAATTGATTTCGGATGTGGCTGTATATTTTTTTACATGTAAAAAAACACCGACTTGCACACTAACTTGTAATTTTAAAAATTGTAATAAAATGTTCAGCCAAGAGAGAGCTACCTTGGATAATCCGGAGTCTCGGGCAACTAAGGTTGGGATGGTCGGGTATGTACTGTAACAGTTTTTATTTTGCAGGAGAAGACCAACGCAGTTCGAGCCCTAGCTCAGCAGCAGAGGTTACACCACCAATTATCACACTTGGAGATTCCCAAAGCTGGAAGTAGTGTCAGTCCTGGTAGTATCCCTCACGCCACCTTGGACCTCAGTAGTGCTACGACGACACCACACGAACTCTCTACGCTAGTGTAGAGTGACTGTAGTGCCTCCACCCATCACAAAAATTCTCTTAGCTGGTCTGGAGTGACATATTGCCTCAATAACAGAAAATGAACTCTGTATTATTGTCCAGTTTGTCACAACAAACACACCAACTTTATTTAATAGTTTTTAATGGCAGCGAAGCCATATTAACAGTAGAACTCTTCATGCTAATCTTGAATTACGTAGTTTCCACCATGATACCACTGGAACTCTCTACACAGGATGAACAAGCAAAGTCACCATAGTAAGAAATCTCCCCATAATGTGATATTTCCACTTTGACATAACAAGTAAAAACCCCAAACTCACGCAATCTCTGGATATCAGGCTTAATTCAATATGTAAGCAAAACTCCTTAGCTTGAATATAAATATTTATTTTGAACCCTAGATTTTTTTTAAACTTGTATTGACTATTGAGCAGAGGGCTATGCACAGAACTGCTTAACAAAGTCCTTCACAAAAATTTGTCTTAGCAATCCCATGTTTTCATAAAAAATAGTTAATTTAGCTGCTCAATATAGTGTTAATTGTAGAACACTCTTACCAGTTGAGGATGAAACTGTCTTTTCTAAGTTAGCCATGATCTCAATGCTTGCCTATGATTACTTCAGATTTAGTGTTAAGTATTTTATTATCAATAATCAAATTTTTAATCACATTAAGATTCAATTATTTCAAGAAAGTTTTTTAGTTTCCTATGTTTGTTTTTACTTTTCATAGTTTTAAGTGAAATTTCAGTATTATTTTTATAATTTATTGTTGAAAATTTATTAAGCTTACAATCTTGAGTTATATGTACCAGATTCGTTTTATTTTTTCTGTATTATTAATTCAAAGTAAAAATATTGTTGTTATTTGTCCATATATTCATTAGAGTAATTTTCTAATGAGTTGACTTATTCGGACCAATAGACTTATTTAGAAACCAGATAAATCGGACTCCATATGGTTCAGACCAAGGTCTGTATACAAGGAGAGAATAATATTCTCTACATCATCTAAAAAATTGATTACATTTTTCTTCTTATGAATCTGATTTTATCGATTCTTCTTTTTTTTGTCAACCCATAAATATATATTGTTATATACATGAATGATATCAAATTAAAGCTACTTTTCTCTAGTGGTGCCTCTTACAGGTTAAGGAAATATCTCATCAACTGACTGGTTATTTGGTTTCTTGTGCAGATTAGTGTCTCGTACTGAGATGTCTGGAAAAGAGAGCGTTAAGACTTACTGCCTTTACATTATTGAGTATTTATATTTCGTTTTCAACATTCCACTAATCTCTTTCTGAACTTCTTAACCATTATTATAAGTTTATTAAAGGAATTTTTGAAACTGTGTTTTGAAATTTAATTTCTGATATGCTCTGCAATGTAACCAGTATGTCTGAACTTGTGTAACAGATGTAATGTTATTTCTGGTTATTGGGGAATTTTTACTTTCCACGGTAAAACAACACAATGCACATTAAACTGTATCTTTTAACATTGCACTAAATGTAGAAAATCAAGCTGCTTTTATTTAGAATAGGTGGCAAAAACTCCATATTGTTGAAAACTACTTTAAAATTTAAGAAGATGTCTGGTTATAGCTTTGCTGGTATGAGCACAGGTACAATTTGTCTAAAAAGGTGAGTGAAAAGGTCAATATAGCCTGTTTGTATAGCTGTGTTATTTTTTGTTTAGTTAAAAATTTATATAGAAAATTACTCTAATGGACAAAGCAGAAACAGAGAAAAACAACTAATGAGATAAACAGCTTGCTGTTATCATTTACCTATCACTAAAGTGTAAACTCATAATTGTTTAAAATATTATTTTTATTTTTCTCCATCCGTTTTCTTTATCTGTGCTACAAATATAAAACAACCATGAACTGCAAATCAGGATTTCAAATTTTGCTAAACCATAGGTACTCATACCTATAAAAAAAAATAGTGGCACACCCCATTGGAAGTTGTCATATCTTAATGCCATGCTGGACATAACTTTTACCAGGTAATTGTCCACAATGTTTCACTTCATACCCTAGAAAGGCACCAGATAGTGTTATTTTAATCATGGTTATAGTTAGGCCTGCCATATTTTCAAGCGGTCAAACCGGGACAACTGGGACTGGGACAACTAACCAAGGATGTTCCAGTGTGTGACACACCGGGAGGTTTAGGGGGTATGGAATACCCCCCAAGGTGAGGGGGGTGCAGGGGTCCTCCCCCGGAAATTTTTGGAAACTTTAGAGGAAAAGGGTTAATTCTAGTTAATTTTTGCAGTAAAAATTAACTTCAAGCAGATCTATTTTGAGTCCAAATAACCGGCCGGGACACCGGGACAAGAGCAGAATACCGGGACTGTCCGGGTCAAACCGGGGCGTATGGCAGCCCTAGTTATATTGGCAGTAATTAACCTCTTTTTGAGTTTTACCACAAACCTTAGAAAACATGTCAAATTGGTACATGAATACTCTAATACTTATAAAAACCTTAATTAAGTTTGTTTTGAAAAATGTTGTTAAAATGTTATAAAACCTTTTTAATGTAGTTATAAAGCTTTTAAAACTCTATTTACTAGCATTTCATTGTTGAAAAAGTTAATTTAGTGTACAAAATCAAGGAATTAATCATTGTAAAAAGTTTAGTTTTATTCTATGTCAATTATAGTCGTTCAGCATAAGAATTTGTAAATATATTGTTATTTATCAGCTTTGTTGTATAATGTTTGTAATTTTTATATGATTCAGTTAATTATTGACTCCTCATGTTTGGATATTTGAGATTTTACTCCAATTCTGAATTCGGTGACTGTTTATGTTTTGGATTAAATTGTTGTTAAAACTTCATTCTGTAAGTTTTTTTATTACTTTAAAAGTAATGTATATGAGGTGGTTCGCGCATTCAGCTAAAAGGTCAGCTAAAAGTCAGCTAAAAGGTTGGATATAAAACTCACATTTATGAGATGTCAATGATTTGAAGATTTTTTATAGAACTATAATATATTGTATATAGCTATGAGTCATATTAATCGCCTAAATTATTTATTATAAGTGTGAAGAAATGGATAAGTATATGACACTCGGACACACATTTTTAGAGATATAGAATGAAAACATCTATATTTTTAAAGTTATTTATAATATTTGTAAAACTTAATTTAGTACTTTTTATGGCAATATGGGAAAATGACTTGATACTTAAATATATTTCTAGTTGAGTTTTGTTTGTATCATATTATAATTAAAATTGTAAACTCCCCCATCTTAAATTATTTTATCTGATGTTTTCTGAAATCTAATAAAATCTGTCTTAATCTGTCATGGGTTACTTCTCTTTACTGTCAATTTTCATTGTTTTAAATTAGAAGTCAAACTCTCTTCCTCTAGCTATACTTTATTTTTTTTAACACCAAAACAAGTTTCAGTTACAATAACTAGAATTTTTAAGCATAAACGTAATAATGGTTTTAATAAAGGTTCATCTACATTGTATTTCAATTACAGTGGAATTTTAAGTATAACTGGCAATAAGTGTAATTGTAATGTAATTCAAAGATAAAATATAAGTCTGTTATTTTTAGATTAAGTTCAGCCAAACTCTTTGTTAAACAGAGGAAGTATAACCTCTCTAGTACAAACCTCGATAATTCGAGAACCTCTATGATTAGTATCTTTCATCAGTTCCTCTTCAGTTCAAACTGAGACCACTTTAAGCCTGTGAAGTTTGAATTAATCACCCTAAACATGGAATCACAGGAACTAAAATGGATCCTGTCCTATGAATCCATTGACGATAGTTTTCTTCGCAATGTTGAACTTGTTTGATAACAGACAAAACTCCATAATTCAAATCATTTACACTATTTTTTAAAACTTTAAACCCTGATGTTTCAAACTTCCTCTTAACATGAAATTAATTGATTCCTCACTGAATTTTGAGTGAGGTTTTTCTGGATCATAATTTTTATAAATTAATTGGCCAATGTTTTAATTGAACTATGATTCATTTCCTTTTCCAATAATTATGTTTAAAGAGTTGAACTAGGGTAGTTTTAATATCTCTCTGAGAACAATCTCTTCACTTCTTCACTCTGTTATATATTTAGTTTTTTATTAAATTCTAGATTTTTCCTTCAATAAAATGTTATTTTATTACGGAAATGTTTTTGTTGTTCTTGCCTTAGTTTTAGCGAATTTTCCCTATAGGGAAGAAGCTGTTACCGTAGTACTCATGGTAAGACTTAAGACCCAGACCATGATAACTTTTTGTTTTGGGGCCCCCAGAAGCAAAAAACACTGTTCTTTTGAATTTTTATATATTATATATATCTATATATATATATCTGTTAACACGATAGCGGCCGTAAATATGGTCTGATCTTAATGAAATTTGGTACAGACGTGTAAAGTGGCAATCACTCAGACGAGTTCGTGAACCAGCCCGATCGGACCACCGGAAGGGTGGGTAAAGGGGGATAAACCCCCCCCAAAAATGGGTTTTTTTAGTTTTTACATAGAAAAATAAAATTTATCGAACTTTTGTTTGCACCATTGAATTCAGCTCAAAAAAACAAACAATTTAGTAATTTGAATCACTGCTCTATGTCCATTGGTTACCGAGATATTGAAAGTGGTAAACACAGTACGTTATCCCAATGTTAACCTTATGGGAAATAAGTAAAATTTGACATCTCGCTTATTTCTCAACATATCTGGATAAAACTTGGTTTATGGCTTCATCTAGATGAGATCTAATGTTTAATAGTCTAAAATCACCAATATTTCCATTTTCGTGGCAGCAAACCTGCATACTCATTCCCCATGTTATTCTTATGGAGCTTACAAAAACATGTAAAATCTCGCTATGTTGGCTTGCACTATACATTCTTTTGCATTTGAAATTCGCTGAGTATGTAGGTCTGCTGCAACTAGGAATCACAAGAGGGAAGTGACAGGCCAACCCCTCAAAGGCAGACAAAAACACACGAGGAGTTCCGAAATATCCGAAAATTTCAAAGTCTAAGTGTTACTATCTAGCGGCCAATCTATCAACTTTTAGGGCACGATATAAACTACAACAAAGCAAATGATTCATCCAATAGGAAACAACGTCGTCACAAAAAACCACAATACTCCAGCCAATGATATATAGTTGTACTTAGCAGGGGTGCCCATCCCCCCCAAGCCTCTTGGCGCCCTCCCCCCCAAATTTAGCTAACCCCTCCCCCCAAATTTGGCTAACCCCCTCCTCTTCGTTATCAGCAATAAACTGAAACTGAGTATGCAGGTCTGCTGCAACGGTTTTATTATTTTTTATTAATATATGATTTTTGCGGTTTTTACTTGAATGAAAATTAATATTATAATAAATTATAAATTTAATCAATACAAGTTTCATCAATAACAGTTTCATTTGCAAATCACTGAATATTAGTAAATACCTCACGAAATACATTTTTCTGAACCTCAATAAGGTATGAATTATATCTGTAAAATTTCAGTTTACAGTTAGAAAATCACAAAAAACAGTTCTATTACATTTATTAACTGTGTAAATAATAATTATTTCTTAATCTTCCTAAACAACTATTTCTTAATTTCATCATAAAGAAATTTCTGCGTCTTAATTAATTCAGTTCTGATTATTTTTATTGATGGAATCAATAGCCGACAGGGGCGGATCCAGAGCAGATTTTTTTTTTGGGGGGGTGGAGTCTTAGACAATATAACTTTTCCGAGGGGTCTGGGGGCTATGGAATAACCCCCAGCAAAATGGGGGGGGAATTGTTTAAAAATTTTGAAGCCAAATAGTGAGTTTTTAAGTCTATTTAAGTCAAGTGAAGTGTAAAAATATTGCTAGTTTTAGCACATATATTTCAACCGTAAACTTAGTATCTCTCCTATTTAATGAAGTATCAATATTGGAGCACATTTAAGAGAACTTTTAATTAAATCAGGAGTACCTTTTATATAGCTATGTAATGAACTTCCGAACTACATAAAAAAGAACAACACCTAGTGAAATCATATGTAAGTTATATGATATTATAAAACAGGATAATAATAATGTCATAATATAAGGCCTAATAGTAATAGGTTCATTGCTTTGACGGGAAGCAGTGCAGGACTGCCACCTGCCAAAATGAGAAACAGCAAAAAGTAAAAGTAAGTAAGTTTTCGGGTGGTGCATCTCGCTATGAAATGCATACAATAATATAACTGCCACACTACAACCCCAGACAAATCTTTCATTCTTCAAAAAAGAAAATAATTAGTTTCCGATAAGCAAAAGGTAAAATACTAGAGTGGTTATTGCATGTTGATACAGTTGACAAAAGTAAAACTTAAATGAAATTTCAAATACATAGGTAATTAATATTTTATGTAACTTAAGGAGTATTAAGTTTTGGAGTTGTAAACTACAAATTTTAAGCTTGGAAAAACTAGTCTTTATAGTTGTCATCTTGAAGTAAAATGATTTTTATTTTTTTTACTGTCATGTATAATCAGTAATCAATCTATTGTATTTTTATAAACTTTGGGCTTAGAAGTTCTTGTTTTAGGAAATAACTCATAATTTTTCCAGTACTTCAAACTATGGTAAAAAAATAAAAATTATTTTACTTCAAGATGACAACTATAAAGACTAGTTTTTCCAAGCTTAAAATTTGTAGTTTACAACTCCCAAACTTAATACTCCTTAAGTTACATAAAATATTAATTACCTATGTATTTGAAATTTCATTTAAGTTTTACTTTTTTCAACTGTATAATTTTTTCTACTTATTTATGAAAAAATAATTATTTTGGCTGGGGTCATTGACATATGAATTAGTTTAGAAAATTGAATCAATGGGCAAAACCACAATTTGTAGCCAACCAATGTGGCCGATAATAAGAACAATCATCACTGTCACGCCTTCTAGCAAGTTATTTCCGTCGATTAACCGCTACCAGTGAATACCGTAACTAAGATTGGTTTTCACACCCAATTGCGAGTTCACAATGTTACATTTGTCGTTTACCAGCGATCGGCAAAAACGCGTGATCGTTTTTCACGGCCGATCGGGAGTTTCGTAAAGCAACTTCGACATTTTATCTGCGATCGGCAAACACGCGGCCGTTCGCGAATTTCCCCAAGCCAGATTTGCCGTTTATTCGCGATCGGCAAATGCGCGCAATCGTTTTTCACAGCCGATCGCGAGTTTCATAAGCTATACATCGGCCGTTTATCCGCGATCGGCAGAGACGCACTAGCGTATTTCTTGGCCGTACAAGAATAACGCAAAGCTATTTTTGCCGTTCATCTGCGACTGGAAAGTATGTGCGATGGTTTTTGCTGCCGATCACGAGATTTGCTAGCTGCATTTGCCATTCATTTGCAATCGCAAATACGCACAATGATTTTCAGCGGAAGACCGCGAGCTCGCAAAACTGGATTTGCCGTTTATTCGCGATCGGCAAATTTAATACGCGCAATCGTTTTCCATCGCGAGTTTTTGCGAAGCTAGACTCAATGTTTAGATGCGATTGCTATATTACGCCTGATTATCGCTCTTTACGGCGTTGGGCGTTCGCAAAGTTATTTCCGCTGTTTTTCGCATTAAGTAGATATTCGGGAGTATAGAGTATAATGTGCGTTATATCACAGTTAGTTAATGATTGTTTGAATAACAATAAATTTGTCAATTATTAGTAATGGTCATCTTTCTGACCATGCTTGAATTTTTAATCACTATGATCATAAAATTCCATACTTTTTTGTAGTTCAAAAAATCCTCCCCAAAATTTTATTTGATGGCGCCCTGAGCGCCATATCCCCGCCATTCTGGGCACCCCTGGTACTTAGTGGGTTCTTGCGACTAATACTCGCTGGTTTTCGTTTATTTTAACTGGCATGCTGGCGAACGATAAGTGAAATTTTCCTCCCTCTCACGCTTCATATACTTGTATTATTTCTACTCTAATAGGAATTAGGGTGAGTGCATTAGTGAATGACCTGTTTGCAGAAAAAATTCATAATTCGAGTATCAATTGAGTTAAAATAGTGGAAACACCTGTAAAAGGTAGGGTACTCCCTACCTACACGTCGATTCCCTCTACAGGGAAGAAGCTGTTACTGCAGCTGTAGGATCTCAGTCCGAGACCATCATAACTTTTCGCTTTAGGACAAACAGAAGTAAAAACCAGGGGTGCCCACAGGGGGGGGGGGTCATGACCCAAACTGCGTCAATGAAATTTCGGGGGGGGGGTGAAAATAGTACTTTTTCGCCAGCCTGGGGGGCATCATAAAACAATTAAAAAACGTGAAATTAAGAAATTCAATTTCAGTATTAAATTAAAAACCATATTTCTAGAACTTTGGATTGTATCCGTATAAACGTAGTGTGGGCTCTGGGCAGTGGGCAGTGACAATGTAAGTTTGGCAACGTTGAGCTAGTGGTTGCTATGGTAACGATACTCGCGCGGTGGCGCGATGTACTCGTAGTTCGGAGAATTTCGGCGCATGCGTTCACTCCCACCCCTTCGATCTTGTGTCAGTTGCAGTTATCACTGTCTGTCAGTGGTTACTGGTTAGTTTTTGCTATCCGATACACCTGACACCTGCGTGTTTTGTGACTTGCGAGTATCATATATGTTTAAAAATATTTAGTTTGTGGTTTAGGTCTACAGTATTTTATTGTAAGATGTAATCACGGTGAAGTGCATTGGGCTTTATCAGAACACATTTGTATTTTGCTTATAGTTTAGATATTTAAAATGCCTAAAAAACAAAAACTATTAATATGTAAGTGTTTGGAACCTATGTGTAACGCTAAAGTGCGCCACACGATAAGTGGACAGAGCACTGCAGAAAGAAACATGCACTGAGAAAAATCTGGCCAGCAGAAATCACCTTTTTGTAATGTAAATTGATGTATGGTGAATACCACATTATAAATGTTAATAACACTGAATAAAAAGGTATATTTACAGTATTTATAGTATTAATTACAAATCAAAAAAGCGAAAAACGCTAATCGGATAAGGTTTTTGAGAGAAATGCCTTAAAAAGTACTAAACACAATTAATCGGTGTTATTCGCTAGGTTGTATGGAAGTTATCACAAATGCATGGTGAATATTACATTATAAAAGCGTTTCATCCAATCTCATTTAATAAAAAGTGTTTTTCGCAGTTACAGACAAGGTTTTATTTACAGTTTCAAACAGTGTTTTTCCAACCAGTGATTATTCTCTAAACAAAAGGTGTATTTACAATGTAAAGGTGATTTTAACTTCAAGGTAAAAGGTATTTTATTCCTCGTCCCTTTTTGTAAGGTTATTTTCACAATATGTATTGTGCATATCATCCCCACTACAGATTCAAATTGGACCGTTAATTTTTCAGTTACTTACAAGCATAAGGAGAGGAAGGGCACGCTTATAGTATAGTCGATATAGTCATGTGTTAATAATTCTGCAGTGTTAAAAGTTTAGATAAAGGTGCATCTTGGTGTAGTGTTTTAGTGTGTATGCTTATAAATCCGTCACGTTTTTCTGTTTTGTGAAAGTGTTAAACAAGTGATCTTTCATACAATTGTTGGACTTCAATGTGGATAAGCAATAACAAGGTATCTTGGAACGTATAGAAATATTTGTAACTGTACATGTTATATGCCGTTTATTAACTTGTATAAAAATATTTTAGTTTATGAAAATATTTTACTAAAAATAAATAATGTTGTTGAAAGCTTTTTCTCTTTTTTGATTTTTATTGCCCATTATTATTTTAGATTAAAAGTTGCATTACTGTGCGTTGTGTGTTTCAGTCAGTAAAAAAAAACTACTCAGTGTACAATTAAGGATTTCTAAAACGTATATAGGTATTTTGCACCAGGTATTGGCCTCCTGATTGAAAATGAACGATTATTTAATTATTAGTGCAAGTAATTTATTTTATTCAAATACTCGTAAGCAATGGTTCCACATTATTGCCTACAAATTTGTTAATATATACAATTGTTTCATAAATTAAGGGAACGTTAATGAATATAAGGGAAGTTTCGTATGTATATGATTAGTGTAATGAATTATCTTTCAAGCTACTTACACTTTACAAAATTTAAAAAAATATGTTTGTTAAAAATCTATACTGACGAATTCAAATTAGATTAAGGTTTTTGATTAATGCAGTGAATTCCTAATTTTCCTTTTAACACTTAATTTACTTCAGCATTTATGTTTACTTAATTCCTCTTTTGATGTCAATTGATACTTATATGTGACAACATTTATCCCTTGATTACTTTTCACTCCTCTATTACAGTAATTGCATATTGATATGTTTTTCCTTGTTTCAAATCTAAAACACCCCCATCGCAGCAGACCTGTAAACTCAGCGGATTTCAAATGTGTTAAAAATATTTTCATCCAACTTAAGCGAGATGTAACATCTTTGTGTACTCTCCATAAGAATAAACTGGGAAATGAGTATACAGGTTTGCTGCAACAGGTATGAAAAAATTGAAAGGTTTTAATTCAATATCATGTAGAGCCGAGGAAGAAGAACCCATATACCAAGTTGTATCGAGATATGTAAAAAGATAAGGAACATATGGAACTTTTTCCTCCTCATACGGATAACCTGATGGAGAATGAGTATGAACGTTTGTAGTTCATTATTTAGAGAAAAATATCCTTTATGTATAATAAAGGAAGGCTTTTGATATTTTCCAAAACATAGTCTTATTTGATCAATAGTCATATACTACATATCATATGTTTTATTTACAGACAATAGTTTATATATTGAAAGATTTCTTGCAGCTCATTTTTATTAAATTCGCATTTGAAATATTCTGCAGTAGGCTCAATTATTTTCGGAAAAAAATAACATGCTGTAGTTTATGTTATTTACTATATTGGATACGGCCGGTATACAGCAAAATATTTTCCCATTCTATCTAAAGCCAACCTATATTTTAACACTTTAAAAATAATTTTATTAAGTGGTTGATTGAAGATATTGTGTATTTTTTATCAATAAGTAGGCTATAAACCTTTCAAGTTACACCTGAGAGCATGAAGAATACTTCTCCTGAGCGATCTTAGGTATGTATAAATAAATTTCCCTAAATACGTTTTTTTTATTATTGTGAGCAAAGGAATGTGTTTATATAAAAGAATGTTTTTGTACAGCGTTTTGGGGCTATGAACTTGTTAAGGCATTTGGTAAGCAGGCAGGTACAGAGCTTAGTCTTGAAAAAGTCAATAAAATTTAAAACCTAGTTGGAAAATCTTTATTAAAGCTCCGTTTTTAAATAATTCTAGTAGGTAACTTGATAAAATAAAACAAGTTTATTAATATTTTTATATTTATAAGCAAAGTATTTTACATAAAATATTTTATACTTCACAAACCTACTCGCTAATTACTTAAGGAATAATTTTACTTTTAAACCAGGGGAACTACTCAACAAGGTTGTCTTATTAAGATTTTGAATCTTATGAGTTATGTTCTTCAGACCCTTCATTTTCTTAGGATCAATGACACTAGCTTAATATTACAGGCGAAATGTGGTACTGTGCACTTCATATTGTGTTTAAGAGCGACTAATAGAAAGTAAATTAATACACGTTTTTATAAAAGTATTTGTCAAGAAATGGTTTATTATTTAATTTAAATTATTTATTTAAAAAATATCTAATTTGATAATTATATAAAGCTATTTAAGATGAATTCAAATTAATTTATTGATTTTTGTAAAGTACTTTTATGAAAACGTGTATGAATTCACTTTCTTATAATCGCTTTTAAACATAATATGAATAGCACAGTACAGATTTCGCCTGCAATATTGTGCTAAGAAGTGTCATAAAACCCTTTCTTTGTGGTACCATGGATTGCAGCAATAGCAAGCCATGCCACTATATTAGAACAGTTCGTTTGAATTAGCATCTCTCGTTCGCAAGCTCACGGGAAAAAATGCTAAACCACACGAGCAGTTCAGCTACAGTAGTATCCTCTACCACTCGCTACCCGCCTATTGGCGTTTCGCTAGATTATAAGAATCGTTCTGCTAGAGTAACTCATGAGTAACTACTACCGCTCATTGTCCCGCCTGCCGGCGCGCGGCGTTTCGCTAGACTGCAAACTGAAGTTCTACGAAATGATTATCGTTGTTTTAGTGAAAGAGTTTAGGAGTTCTACCGAGATGGTTTTAGCGAAACCCGTAACCGCTAAAATTGCGAAACGAATCGCTGTCACAGAACTAGGGGTTGAGTTTCGTTGAATTGGGCCAAATTTTCGCTAAAACGTCTTCAAATTTCTTTCAGTGACTGTTTTGAAGTGAGTAAATTACATAAAAATTATTTGAATAAAACTTTCATTTAAGTGAAATTTACAATTGACAAAATAAATTTCACTTTCTAAAACGTGAAAATTACAACTTAAAATGAAGAGAAAATCACATTTATGAGGTAACTTTTGAATTTACCATCAATAGTGATTTTTACCATTTCAGCTGATGGTGATTTTCACAATTCCGTTAAAGGTGATTTTCCCCTTTCTTGAAAAGGTGATTTTCTCTTGTAAAGGTAATTATAGCAAGTCCTTTATAAGGATATTTTCGCTAAATGAAAAGGTAATTTTCACCCTTAACTCTTAAGTGTTAAATGGTGAATACTACCATTTCACTAATGGTGTATACTACAATATTTCCAGTCACTATATTTGTTTGGTGAATTACACATTTAAAAGGCTGTCCCCAGTTTTTGGCGATTTTCTACTGAATATAAGGTGAAAAACATCCGAAATTAAAGTAATATTAGTAGTGGCGAGGTGGCGTTTCTGGCCCAATCAAACTTTGACAGCCAGTCAATTTTTTGACAGCTACTTCCGGTCACGTGACCGGAAGTGACGTCATCAGCTGTGACGTAGCTGTGACGTGTTGGTGGTGGGCATTTAAAGTTTAAATGCCCTGCTGTGCTGGGTATTTAAATTTTAAAAGGTTGGAAGTGTGTCAAGGTCGTTTGGGGATGTTTTTAAAAAAGATCTTGCATTTTCGGAAAATCCGAAAATGCAAGATAATTTTTGTTTCTTTTTACAAACTGTTTCTTAATTGTTGTTTTGTTGATTTTCATGTCTGTTAAAATACCATGTAAAAAATGGAATTGACAAATTAACAAGAAAATATCCTGCTACAAAGTATCCAAATAAAGATGCAATTACATAAACATAAACTTTAAAATATAGCGAATGTTCTTCCTTTTTATCATGCACTGAAATGTAGATTGAATCATAACTTTCTGGAGGATGTACTAAAATTTGTTGTATAGGATCTGCATCAATAGGAAAACTTTGCGTTTCAATCCAAAGTCCATCTTTAATAAAAGAAACATATAAAACAGAACTCATGTTTATTTAGATGTTTACTCTGCGAGTTCTACCAGCAAACTGATGTGTCAGTAGTAGCGCTGCAACCTCCCTTGACATGTGCAGCCCGGAACATCTGCTGCACACCTGCCCTCCCCCACCACCATGAGAGACTCCTCGCAATTTTTGGATTTGTAGTGTTAGTTCTAACGTAGGTGTTGTAGGGTGAACATCTCAGTACTAAACAATTGTTTTTAACATTTGGCTTAAAATACTTATTTAACTTTGTAGGAGTTACAATATTTTTAAAGATGCTACTTTATTATCTTTTCTTAATACTTAGTTCAAATATTTAGTTGAAGAAATACAAAACTAAACTACACTTGCGATTAAATATAAACTCTGTTTCTTAACATTTGGTTTAAAATTGAAATGTTAGGGCGATGCTACATATGTTGCACACCTGCCTTCCCCCACTACCATGAGAGACTCCTCGCAATGTTTTCGATATTTAGTTTTAGTTGTAATGTAGATGTTGTAGGGTAAACATCTCAGTAGTAAACAATTGTTCTTAACATTTAGCTTAAAAATATTGTTTTGAAATACTTATTTAACTTTGTACAAGTTACAATATTTTTAAAGATGTTACATATTTTAATTAATATGTTTTCAAACCTTATCATGCGAGTTTAAAAAAACAAACGAAAAAGGCGAAATTAAAATAAAACCAACGAAACTTGCGTTGAATGAAACGCAAAAATTGGCAACTTTTATTTGACATCATCACTGGGCCGGGTTTATTATCCTGGTGACCTCGCATGCTTTCGCTTGCTGCCGACCTTGTTGTGTAACGGTTGCGCAACAGCGTCGGCCGACCAGTTGGCAATACAAGCTGTTGACCTTGGAACATCTGCTGCACACCTGCCCCCCCCCGACAACAACGCTTTGGGACTTAGAGGTACGTGGACCCCTTGTTAGTCACCAAGGGTTGAGGCCCTAAATTTGAAAGTTTTATGGTGGTCCTTATAAGGACCGTTTTTGCCACCAGGGTGGACTTTTTGAGGAGGAAAAGGAAAAGGAAAAAGGGTTTTTATTTTGTCAACTTTATTTTGATTTTGTTACCTTGTTTTATAAGTTCAAGGTATTTTGGGTTTATATAAATGGAAAGATGTTTAGGTAGGGTAACAATATAAATTTTGGTTTTTTCTTTATTGTATAGGTAAAAAATATTGGATTTTCGTTTGATGATGTGATATTTGGTGTTTAGTCTTAGTCTTTTTAGTAATAGTTTCTGCTGGGGTAATTGTGGTAAAACAGGTGAAAGAGGTGGTTCGGTGTTGATTTTGATGCCTGTAAGAATGTTTTTTCCAACTGGCTGAAAAGGATTTAGAGCAATTGTAGATGTGACATCGTACCAATCACGATTGTTATTGGATTGAAGAACTCGAGACCCCAGCAGTTGTAAACGTGAAAAACAATTGTACCAGATTTTGAAATACTGGGAGCGGTTCATGTTGAAGCAGGAGTTGTTAGGTTGGTGGCAAAGCGGAGAATGAAATGTAGAGTGAGTAGAGCAATCAAGGATGTAACCACCTGCTGTGTCAGCTGACGCAACAAGGTCGACCAACCGGTTACTAGCGGAAGCGTGCGAGGTCACCCGAAATAAGAAGGTGGCTCAGTGATAATGTAAAATAAAATTTGTCAGTTTTGCATAGTAAAATTTATACCGTTAGTTTGGCTTGTTGATTATAAAATGTTGCCAGATTTTTTGTTAGTTTTTGGGTAATAACTTTGATACCGTTGGTTTGATCGAAAAATTTTACTGGAGCTTTTTTGTCTGTCTTTTAATTCCGCGTAATTTGAGTACCCGCACGATAGGTTTAGAGCATTTTTGTAATATCCACTGCCACCGTGTACGGCGACGCAGTTCTAAAGTTGAACGGCGATGAGATCAAGTTGGCGACCCCCCCCCATCAACATTGATAGGGCGCCCCCCCCCCGACAACAACGCTTTGGGACTTACGTGGACCCCTTGTTAGTCACCAAGGGTTGAGGCTTTAGCGTCCAACCCTTTGAGACTTAGAGGTACAAGGCCCTTTTGTTAGTCATCAAGGGTTGAGGCTTTAGCGAAAGCCCCCGCTATTGACTCAACCCTTGGGACTTAGAGGTATGTGAACCGCTTGTTAGTCACCAAGGGTTGAGGCTTTAGCGAAAGCCTAAATTTGAAAGTATTAGGGTGGCCCTTAAAAGGGCCGTTTTTGCCACCAGGGTGGACTTTTAAGGAGGGGAAGGAAACAGGTTTTTTTTTTAGCTCAAAAGATTTATTTTCAACTTGTTATTATCCTTTGTTATTGTTAGTTGTTTTGTCTTTGGAGGAACATGCATTGTTTTTGGGAGGTTGATGATAAAAATTTTATTCTTTTCTTCGTTCAGGATGTAAATTGTGTTTTTTTTTTGTTTTTTCAATTTTGTATGCGATATTTGTTTTGAGCCGGTTGATTTTCAATTTTTTGGACGGGAGTCTTTTATGTGGTGCGGGTTGAAATGGGTAGGGTATTTTGACGATTAGTGAAGGACGCGGAGTTTCTTGATTGTTGGATGAATGAGCGGGCGGAGACAGTTGAGCAGGTGGAGACAGTTGAGCAGGTGGAGTCGGTTTAGCGGGCGGAGACAGTTGAGCAGGTGAAGTCGGTTTAGCGGGCGGAGACAGTTGAGCAGGTGGAGTCGATTTAACGGGCGGAGTCTGGCGAAAAATAAAAAATTCGGACAAAAATCTTCTTTTTCAAAATCTTGTTTTTCTTGAAGTTGATTTCTTATCGTAGTTTCAATTTCATTTTCAAGCAAGCTTCTAAGAATAACGGCATCATGGGTGGATGAGGAGTTCATAATGGAAAATATAAAAAATGTAAAGAAATATGTAAAAGAAAAAATGACGGTAGCAAGTGGCAAGTGGCAAGTGGCAAGTGGCAAGTGGCAAGTGGCAAGTGGCAGAATGACACGAGGTAGTCAAGTGGGGCTATTATAGGCAGCAGCAGACACGGCAACCTTGTAGTCAAGGTAGTGTAAGCGGAAGCTACCGGCTCGGCGTCCAAGGTGAACTAGGTGGCAAAGTCACGGCAACGCCCCCCCCCTTCGGTCATCGACCGCGGCGCGGTTAAGGTGAAGGTCCGCCTCTGTCCCAGCAGGCGGACATGTCAACCTTCAAGTCAAGGCCGCCCGCCTTCAGCTCGATGATATAGGCGAGCGCGCAACGTTTCGCTTTAGCATTACGGTGAAGGTGTAACTCGTGCTCTTATGCGCAGGGTTATGCTGTAACGTAATGTTGGCCATGGTGTGAGGGATGGCTTATGTCTAGCTCACATCGCGTTCGGTTATTGTAGAAGAGGCGCCCTTCTATAATGATCGGCCGCAATGGCAATCCAACTACCTTTCCATTTCCTGCGTGGTTTAGCTATCAGGGGTAATATTATGGTGAGGTGTGTGGGATGGCTTATGTCTAGCACACACCATAACTGTAATATTACGTAGGAAAAGACAGGGGTAGTATTATGGTGAGGTGTGTGGGATGGCTTATGTCTAGCACACATCGTAACTGTAATATTACATAGTATAAGATAGAATAGGGGGAACGTTAGGTAGGGGTTAAGATATGATAGGGCGGTGAGGTGTGTGGGATGGCTTATGTCTAGCACACACAGTAACCGTTGCATGTTAGCATTTAAGGGGTAGCATAAGATATAATAAGGCGGTGAGGTGTGTGGGATGGCTTATGTCTAGCACACACAGTAACCGTTGCATGTTAGCATAAGATATAATAAAGTAGTATAAAATAAAGTAGGGACACCACGCTTCCCCACCCCCTTTTTTTATAAATTTTAAATGACCTTGACCTACATTTGGTTGACCTACTTTTTGGACTTTAAGATTTTTAAATGACCTTGAAACTTTAGTTTTCGCGTTATAACTTTTATACCGTTGGTGTTATTAAAATGTTACTGGACTTTATTGTAAATAAAGTTAGATTATTTTGCGTAATTTGAATACCCACCTGATAAAATTTGGAAATATATTAAGATTTTTTTTAGTTTTTGCGTTATAACTTTTATACCGTTGGTTTGATCGAAAAATGTTACTGGACCTTTTTTGTTTGTCTTTTAATTCCGCGTAATTTGAGTACCCGCACGATAGGTTTAGAGCATTTTTGTAATATCCACTGCCACCGTGTACATCGACGAAGCTCCAAAGTCGAACAGCAACGAGATCAAGTTGGCGACCCCCCCCTCCTCAATGTTGATGGGGCGAACCCCCCCCATCAATGTTGATGGGGCGAACCCCCCCCCCGTTGATGGGGGGGTTAATTTTTTTTACCTTGACCTTGACCTTGACCTTGGCCTTGACCGCGGTCAATGACCCCCCCCCATCAACCGGGGGGGGGTCGCCCCGTCAACATTGATGGGGGGGTCGCCAACTTGATCTCGTCGCCGTTCGACTTTGGAGCTTCGTCGATGTACACGGTGGCAGTGGATATTACAAAAATGCTCTAAACCTATCGTGCGGGTACTCAAATTACGTTGGGAGCTTCGCTAAAACCAACGGTATAAAAGTTATAACGCAAAAACTCAAAAAATCGAGGCTATAGCCTTGGGCTCACAGTATATATAAGGTGTGCTGCAGTCTTGTGGTTATATTTGCCATGGAATCCCTCATGATCTTTGGTGCTGTGCACAACTTTGTTGAAGCCAAAAAAGTACTATGGTACATAAGAACGTATCATAGCAATCTGAAGTGTATCATTGGAGTACTTGAAGCTGTTAAAGCAGACGGTACGGAAATCTGTTGCACTTCGGATTCTATGGATTACGAAGGACTCGAAACATGGGTCCTTTATTATGTACAATTTTGTACAAAAATTCACATCAAAGTTGACACGGACTAAAGGGGTTTTCTAGGAGGAAAGAAAAGAATAGATACCAACAATGCATGTTGGTAGCTATTCTTTTCATTCTTTCGCTAAGATTTAAATGACCTTGACCTACTTATGGACTTAGAAAATTTTCACTAAGTTACAATTGACCTTCAAAATAAGTAGGTCAAGGTCATTTAACTTTAAGCGGAAAAAAGAGAGGAACAGTGTTATTAATTAACACTGTTCCTCTCTTTTTTCCTAAAAGGCAGGGGGAGAAGTTCCGTTAATGTCTACTTTTATGTGGCAGAATCATATCCATCATCATCTGATTCATTTTGAAAGTTGATGTAATCTACATCAACCCAAAGATAATGGAATCCTTGTTCAAAAGCCATAGTATCAATGTATGTTTCAAGTGTTGAAAACCAATTCGGATCTACCAAAGGGTTGATGGTAACTAATAAACGTTGATATGTTAAATTTACCATTCTTTCCCCAGTAACAGTAATCGTAAGAAAATTAACATTCTGGAGGACATGGATTAAATTTAACATAAATTGAATATGTTGTTGAGGAGTGCAAAAAACATTGTAAAACATACGGAAACTTTCCATGATGATCGGTGAGGGAAGTGATGCCTCTTCACATAATCCACGGTTTATATATACATTTTCCCCACCATAAAGTTTTAAAAGTGGGTCAAGGTCATCTGAAGATACCCTATGAACGGGGAACAGAGCAGTAAGTGGTTAGACCACAAACTGCTCTGTTCCCCGTCCCTATTTAATTTCTCATAATTATATGTGTTTATAAACACATACAATTAATTTCGTATTTCGCCAGGGGGAAGAAACCGCAGAGATGACATTTTTCTTGAGGTGCCGGCATTTGTAGTTTATACCCAATTACTCCGCTTCTATAAGCAATAGTTCGATAAAGCTCTTCCCCCGGGCCGGCAAGAGGAAGCGCCTGAAAAAAAATAAATTATTAATTTAAAAAAACAATATATTGTTAACAAAAAAACAATGCAGTTAATGAAAAACGTACCATGTGACATATGGCACATATTCTGCCAACATTTGGCCCTTCAAACCAAATTTTGGTTTTGTAGACGCATCGTCTTTTATGCTCATAAATGAGCTCTCCTTGGAAAATTGGCGGCAGCGGCTCTGACACCCTTCTGATATGCCGGAGCATAGGGTTATCGGTGCAGATCCGCTGCAGACACAACTCGTACAAGGAGCTCATAGTTATGGTCTGGCTATGCAAACCTCAAAGCTTTAAATACGTACCAATCACCTTGATGGCGAAGGACCCCCCCCCTGGGTTTCCAGTATATATTGAGCGGATAAAAGCTTTATAGAATTAATAGTTTGCCACATTTTAAATGAACAAAACGTTATGGAATCTTTCCAAAAATACCTGATTGATCAAAAAATAAGTAGAAACCGAAGGGAACGAAGAAGACAACACAGATTAAAAAAAGCTTTTGAAAAATTAAAATTAGTTGTACCGGAAAGTCAAAAACAAAAACAAATTAACAGACAATCTATAATTCAAAATACAATAGATTACATTAAAAAATTGGAAGAAGACTTGAAATCACCAACATTTAACTTAGAACAACAAGAATTTGAACAATCCGAACAGAAATTTGTACAGGAAATAGAAGAATTCCAACAATTCGAACAGAAATTTGTACAAGAAATTGAAGAATATCTTCAAACTTCGCAAAATTTAAACCAAGACATTTATGAAATTTTGTATCAACCTTTTGAAACTGTTTCCTTGCCAGTGTTAGAAAGCTTGGATGAATATTTTTTTGAGCTCAAAAAGTAGAGGGGGTAAATGGGTGGGGGGCTGTTATAAGGGCAGGGTAAACAGAGTAATCTTTACTTTCTTAGGATCCAGCGCTATGGCAGGTACTTCGTCTTCGTCCAGGTCTTCTTCCTCGTCATCAACAACATCATCATCATCTGTTGTTTCTATTGTGAAACAAAAATCTCCTTCTCCAAAAAAATCTTCACCGAAAAATCTCCTAACAAAATTTCTGAAAAACTTCAAAAACTTCAAAAATTAAGAAAATCCTGTTTTAAGAAAGAACAATGTGCTCATATTTTAAAAAAAGGAGCGAACAAAGGTGAAAGGTGTGTGAAATTGTGTAGTGTAAATGAAAAATTGTGTAGACTACATATAAAACGTGAACCTTCCGAAAAAGTCAAAATTCAACCTTCTAAAAAAGTCAAAATTGAACCTTCCAAAAGTGAATTGCCAGAAAAAATTGAAAACTATAAAAGAATTAAAATCAACAGATTGAAATTAAACCACAAATATGTTTTTGTAAAAAAGATCAGTAACAGGGATGTTGTTGTTAGATGTTGTGATGAACTCTACTTGCTCAAATTACCAGTAAATCTTCAAATTCCAAATATCAGTAATGTTCATTATTATTTAGTAAGAAATTCTCCATCTGATAAAGTTAAATGGTCAAATTAAACACAAGTGAAAAAGACAAAAAAAATGGAGCGGGGGAATAGACCACTTTGTAATTCCAAGAGAATTACTTAGCGGACTATTCCCCCGCTCAT
Source organism: Flexamia atlantica (assembly GCA_035578135.1). NCBI lineage: Eukaryota > Metazoa > Arthropoda > Insecta > Hemiptera > Cicadellidae > Flexamia > Flexamia atlantica. The sequence continues at coordinate 39,093 of JAQJVK010000403.1, read as the reverse complement.
GGGGTATTTTTGAATGACCTTGACCTATTTTCAAAATTTACAATGGAGGGGTAATTTCTTATAAAAGCGGGATAACAGAATGACTTTTTACTATTTAGGATCTAGCAGCATGACAGGTTCTTCTTCATCATCCAGTTTTAGAAAAGAACAATGTTTATATATTTTTAGAAAAGGACCGAAAAAAGGTAAAAGATGTGTAACGATGTGTTGTGTGAATCAAACATTATGCAGTGTGCACAAAAAATATCTTCATTTGTTAAAATTGCGAGGTTAATGTAAAAATAACAACAACAAAAAAACAAAAATAGGAGCGGAGGAATAGACCACTTTGTAGTTCCAAAAGAATTACTTAGCGGTCTATTCCCCCGTTTATAGGGTATTTTTTGGTGACCTTGACCTACTTTTGACACTTAGAAATTTTCGCTAACTTTTATCGACCTTGAAAATAAGTAGGTCAAGGTCATCCAGAACGTTTAAAAAAATAAGGGGTGTACGGTTTTACAGAACCGTACACCCCCGAAAACCTAACAGAAAAAAAGCTATTTTACATAAAAATGACCTTGGGACTTAGAAATTTTCGCTTACTCTTTTGTTGACCTTGAAAATAACTAGGTCAAGGTCATTTGATAATTAAAAGAAAATGGGGGTGTACGGTTTGACAGAACCGTACACCCCGGAAACCTAAAAGAAGATAAGCTAATTTACAATACAACCTGCCTAGAGTTTAAAAATAAGTTAGTCAGCGCAGCGTTGCACATAATGATTACAGTGTGAGCTAGACATAAGCCATCCCTCACACTTCACCATAAGCGCACAACGCTGAGTTAAAAAGTAAAAAATATCTAGTCAGCCCAACGCTGCACAGAATGATTACGGTGTAAGCTAGACTTAAGCCATCCCTTACACCTCACCATAACCGCACAACGCTAAGCTTAAAAAAATGTTATACAAATATGTTTTTTATTTCCTAACACTAAAGGAGCCAGCGACTCACCATAAGGCGCAAATCAACTGGGGTCCAGCGAAACTCCGGAGGTAGGCGAACTACCCATCCAGCACGTATAGAGGTTGTAAGTGACCCGCTTTGGTGGGCGTAATCACTACAAAAGCGGTAGCCGGTTTTACCATAAATTAATTGGTTTTACCGTGCAAAAGATGGAAGGAAAAAAGGAAAGGAAATTGGAATTGAAAGGTGTCCCTAACTAAAAAGGAGTACAAGACAAGAGAGGGAATGCCCTCAACAAGCTTGTTGGAAAAAGGAAATTGGAATAGAAAGGTATTAAAACATATCATATAACATTCTTAAAAACAAAAATATTACTTTAAATTTAAACATTCCAGGCAGAAATATATTGTAAGTAAAAGAAAGATTTTAAATTAATACCAACTATCAAACCAGCAAATTAAAAACAAACTACAAACCCTAGGGTATCTACAAGCACAAACAACTACCATGCTTAAACTACCATGCCTTAAAATTAATCAGTCCTACGTCAAGATGTTATTATACAAATAACACCAAGATATTTTCACCAAACAGCAAAAATGATAAAATGTTCAGGGCGCCTTCTGAACATGTTACCACCTCACTGTCTAGCGAGCAACTGATGCCGAACCACACGCGCAGATCCCGGACCCCAACTCGGCTTGAGGTCATCCCCCAAACCACCCAACCCACAGGACCCTTGCTGCGGGTTTGGTTTCCATCATTCTTTTGCCATTGTTCCAACAGGCAACAACATTTCTTTCTTTACTTTACATTGGATTTGTAAAAATTTTAAGTGTTAAAACTTCTCAATATTTAATATTTTAGGACTTTGAAAAATTTTCAAACCTATCATTCTTTTGCAACTGTTTAAACAGGCAACAACACTTCTTTCTTTATTTTACTTTACATTGGACTTGTAAAACTTCCTAATAATTAATACTTTCGGACTTAGAAAAATTTTCAAACATTTGCTTCAACATTTACTTTACAATATCAAGTTTCTTTTATAATGCCTCCAACAGACAACAATTTTCCTTTTGGATGTACAATTTGTGAAAAAATATATAAAATGGTTGAACCAGAAGATTTAACGGATGACGAAAGTATTTCTGAAAGTAGTTTGATTCCAGTAGAAGATACATCTGATGCTACATCCGATGTTACATCTGATGCTACGTCTGATGCTACAACTGATGAAGAAAATATTTTGGAAGTACCAGTAGCAATAGGCGAAGAAACACCGTTAACACATGTTGTAACAATTGACTATGATCCAGTACAATATATACATGCTCTTGTTCGGTGACGTTTGTTTCCGGAATCGGACACGGAGGAAGATGAAAGCGATAACGATTTGGAAATAACATATTTAAACAACAGCAATGATGATCACACTTACGACGCATAATATGTATTATTTTGAACTTAAATTATTTGACCTTGGCACTTAGATTTTTTTAAAACTTCCATTATTTGACCTTGAGACTTAGAATTTTTTTAAAACTTCCATTATTTGACCTTGACACTTAGATTTTTTAATACCTGCATTATTTGACACTTAGATGTTTTTTTAAACTTGCATTATTTGACCTTGCCACTTAGGAGTTTTGAAATATAAGAAATTTAACTGTTATTAACACTTTTTGTGTTCAATACAGAAAAAGTGGTGGGGGTAGTGCTATAAATAGGGGTAGTTTAAGAGTGGTTTTTATTATTACTGCAACTTTTGTGGAGAGCACACCTACGTCATGTATTACTGCATCAGTTGCGAAGAATCGTTTGAAAATGAAAACTTACTACAAATACACAAAGAAGTTTACCATAACAACGAAACAAACCAAGAAACAAGAAACAATGCAGAAGAAGAAGATTTGGAAGAATTAGATCAAATGCTGGCTACCCATCAACAACAACTAAATTCAAGACCAAGTGTTATTCAATACGCACCCGGACCATCTTTGGATGTGGAATTATACGCCCGAGCTTTACCAGGCAGTGGAGTAACTCATTTTAAGATTGACAATGCTCAATTGCAACTTGCACAATTTATATTGAAAGCAAAAATTAGTAACAGAAACATTGAAGAATGAACTAAGAAGATTAAATTTTATAAAGTTTGGAATATTATTAGATACTGTATTTACAAATGTTCAGAATGAAACATCACCAAGAGGATTTTTAACTAAAAAACAAAACCATCATGTTTGCATCGGATATAAGCTCAATTGTGGATGATTGTTTTGAAGAACTTTTAACAAAATTACAAGAACATGAAGGAAGAGGTTCTGGATGGAGTTTGTTAAGTATAACAAGCTTAGATGTGAGAGTTCATAAACATGGATATGGAATGAGAGGTAGTAGTTATATTGCTTTGCCAAGGAAGATTCGAGTAACCAAATCTTGTGTTAATGTACAAAATGAAAATGCTGAATGTTTCAAGTATGCAATGCTTGCAAAATATGTAGAAGATCATGTGGAACGACCGAGTAGAGCATACGATGAGGTTTGCTATATGTATAACTTTCAAGGCATGACTTATCCTGTTGCAATTCAAGACATATCAAAATTTGAAAAGAAAAATCCTTTTGCATCTGTAAACATCTTTGGCTTAGATTCATCGAACAATGTCTACCCCTTACGTATAACACCCACCGAACGCAGAGATCATACTGATTTATTATTTATAACTAAAGGTGATATCTCACATTATGTATATATTACAGATTTTGAAGCTCTAGTTTGCAAACAGTTATCAAAACGTGAACAACCAAAAACAACTTGTAAAAGATGTTTCTGTTTTGTAAACAAACCTTTAAGAAGAGGAGGTTCAGAATGGTTAACAGAACATAAAAGATTATGCAATGGAAACTATGAAGTAAGAATTAAATTACCACACCCTAGCAGATCACAAGTAAAATTTGATAAAGTTATCCAACAATACAGAATTCCCGTTGTAGTGTATGCAGATTTTGAATCTTCATTGCTTCCACTTGAACAAGAAGAAGGAGAGGAAATTACAAGCAGAACAAAGTATCAACTTCACAAACCAAACAGCTACTGTTTAATGGTAAAATCCAATCTGCCTGAAGAACATCTTCAAGAATATGGTTTGACATCTACACCAAAGATCTATCGTAGAGAAGAAGCAGCTCGATACTTTGTTGATGATTTATACGACATCGCTGGGAAAGTGGAAGCAATGTATAGCAATGTGGTTCCTATGTCACCTATGACACCGGAAGAACTTTATCTTTATGATTCGACAACAACATGCTATTCGTGTAACAATCAATTTACAGAAACTAAAGTTAAAGTTCGCGACCATGACCATCTGACAGGAGCCTACAGAGGTGCAGCTTGCAACGGATGTAACATCAACTACAAACTAACATCTTTTATTCCCGTGGTTTTTCGCAATCTTAGCGGATACGATGGACATTTTGTCATTCCCGAATCAGCAAGAGACAACGGTGAAATAGACGTTATAGCACAAACTATGGAAAAATTTATAAGCTTTTCAAAAAAGGTGGGAAAAATTAAACTTAGATTTGTTGATTCTTTTAGATTTATGCCTTCCAGTCTTATGAAACGTTCTGAAAATTTAAGAAGACAAAATTTAATAGAAACAAGCAAAATTGTACCTGCAGAAAAAATGGATTTGGTTCTTCGGAAAGGAGTTTTCCCGTATGATTACATCGATGGACTACATAAATTTATAGAAACGTCACTTCCTCCACCAGAAGCTTTCAAAAGTAAACTTACCGATTCGGACATGTCACCTGAAGACTATCAACACGCATGCAGAGTTTGGGACGAATTGGAAATGAACACTCTGGGAGATTATTCTGACTTTTATGTAAAACTTGATGTGACCCTTCTCTGCGATGTGATGGAAGAATTTAGAAACACCTGCTTTGAAGCTTACGGATTAGACCCTCTTCATTCTTATACTTCTCCAGGACTAGCTTGGCAAGCTATGCTAAAAGAAACAAAGTGCAACCTTCAATTATTAACAGATATTGACATGGTGTTGATGATCGAATCGGGCGTTAGAGGTGGATTGACCCAAAGTGTTACTAGACATGTTAAAGCTAACAACAAATATCTTCCAAACTACGATAAAGAAAACCCATCAGTGTTCTTAGGATATTTCGATGCCAACAATTTATACGGATGGGCCATGTCTAATCCACTTCCTTTTGGAAACTTTGAATGGGTTAATCCAGACTCAATTGGTGATATTTCGCAAATTTCAAAAGACGGAGACACCGGATACATATTGGACTGTGACTTTGAATATCCAGAACACTTGCATGATCTTCATTACGATCTTCCGCTCCTTGCAAAAACAGAAGTTTCACCAATTGGCAAACATCCAAAATTAATGATGACTCTTGAAAATAAACAAAGATACGTAGCTCACTTTTGGGTTGTTCAACAAGCACTCCAATTGGGTTTACGTATAACCAAAATTCATAGAGTTTTAAAATTTTCCCAATCTTGCTGGTTAAAATCGTACATTGATTCAAACACCAGAAGAAGAGCAGCTGCAACATCAACATTTCAAAAGGACTTTTTTAAATTAATGAATAATGCGATATTTGGAAAAACATTGGAAAACAAAAGAAAACACAAAAATGTTAAATTAATTACAGATCCTATAAAACTAGAAAAACTTGTACAAAAACCAAACTTTGGAACATCCGTTATCATCAATGAAAACCTTGTGGCAGTATCTATGAAAAAGACAAGCGTGAAAATGGATCGTCCGTTGTACGTTGGAATGTCATGTTGATCCTAAACATCCGTCGTACGTTGATGTTTAGGATCTTTATTTAGTTCAGTATATTTACCAGCTTGGAGAGTTTCCAATATTTTCTCTTTATATGTTACTGTGTCCAAGACAACAGTAGCGTTTCCTTTATCCGCGGGCAATATTTTGATAGTATCATCTTTCCCAAGGATAGATACTGCCTTGATTTCCTCTTTCTTTAGGTTGGGCTTTGGGACAGGAATTTTAAAGATCCTACAGAAAGTTTCGAGCGTAAAGTTGCAAGCACTCTTAGGAAGCATAAACAGTTTTTTTCTGATAAACAAAGAACTCGTTTAACACCGCATCACTCGAAAATCCCACACATGTATGGGTTACCTAAAATTCATAAAACTGATGTACCTCTTAGGCCTATAATTAGCTCTCGCGACTCACCGTGTAGGGAACTGTCTAAAGTCCTCCTGGACATCCTAAAACCATTGGTAGGAAAAACTGACTCGTACATAAAAAATTCTAAAGATTTCGTTGAAAAGTCAAAGGACATAGTACTGGCTGAGACGGATAAGCTGGTTAGTTTTGATGTTGAAAGTCTGTTCACGAATGTCCCAGTTCCTGAAACCTTAAAAATAATCGAGTCTCGGCTCGAAAAAGATGAAAGTCTAACTGAACGTACTAAACTTCCTGTTAACGTCATTATGGAACTGCTTGAATTATGCACTCAATGTAACTATTTTGAACTAGAGGGTAAATTATACCGTCAAGATGAGGGGATGGCCATGGGGTCGCCATTGTCGCCTATCTTTGCTAATATCTTTATGGAGGAGTTTGAGCAAAAGGCTTTGTCTTTAGCTCAACTCAAACCGAAGATTTGGTGGAGGTACGTCGATGACACCTTCGTGGTATTTCCGCATGGAGACGATGAACTAAAAGACTTTTTAGGGCATCTTAACAGTATTTCTCCTTCCATCCGCCTAACAATGGAAGAGGAAGTCCAAAACAAACTAGCATTTTTGGATGTGTGCGTAGAAAAGGATAGCGACACGCTTAGGACAACTGTTTTCAGAAAAAAGACACACACAGGGCAGTACTTAAATTTTCAATCAAACCATCAAAAATCTGTCAAAGAAGGGGTAGCTTACTCACTTTTTGTCAGAGCAAAGAGCATTTGCTCAAATCAAGATGGATTAAATCAGGAAATCAAAAAAGTAGAGCAAGATTTGGCTAAGAATGGATACCCTCAATCCGTAATAAGAAAGTGCAAAACCCGTAGGGCTAAACAGAATGAGTCAGAAAACACTGAAAAATTCGTTTCTATGTCAATCCCTTATGTGCCGGGATTATCGGAAAAAATTAGAAGAGTTGCTAGGAAGTTCAAAGTTAGAACCGCGTTTAGGACACAAAACACTCTTAGGCAATGTCTCGTAAAAACCAAACCAAAAAATGGCAGTCAGGGATCAAAAAACTGTGTTTACAGAATAAACTGCAATAGTTGCTCTAGGCCGTATTATGGCGAGACAAAAAGACCTTTAAATGTTAGAATCAAAGAACACAAAGATAACACGAGGAAGGGCTTAGTGGATAAATCCAAAATTGCTCAACACTGCTGGTCTGAAAATCACCAGATGAATTTTGACGAAGCAAAAATAGTACACCGCGAACCTCATTTTTTCAAAAGAAAACTAATTGAAGCTTCATACATAAAACTAGCAGACCAACCAATCAGTCAATCTTCACTTGAAATAAGGCCAGTATGGCTACCAATATTAAACAAAGAATTGAAAGACAGGAAAAATAAAGTGTCAGCAAATAGGGTAATTACTAACAATTCTGTTCAAAATTCTCATAACATGTTAACCCGTAGCAAGGCCAAGGGGCAAAATCAGGTTAAAAATTAACTAAAAAACACAAACAGACACACGGAATTTGCATATCACATGTCTCTGTTTCAGGTTTTCGCCACCAGTAGCGCGCCGTGATTTGGTTGGCTGTGGGCGCCGCCATTTCCGTTGCCGCCGCCATTTGCTTTCCTCCCACCAGTCTCAGCTCAGCTCTGATTGGGTGTGGACGTGCTCTCTCCTGTCTGGTGATTCTTGATACTTGTGATTCCTGTGTTATTTTGTGTATTGTTTTTCTTTTCAGCTTATTGTTTTCGTGACTGCTTTTACAGTTCTCTGTTTTAGCTGTGTTTTTGTCCAAGTTTCCCTGGCTATGTGTTACTAATCTTGTTATGTTCTAGGTTTTCTTCCACCTGAAGACGGGATCAGATTCCAGATCCCGAAACGTCGTGAAACTTGTTTTTTACTAATCAGTGATGGCAAATGTCCGCAAAAATCCTAATCAAAATATAAAATCACCATCACCAACAATGAATTTCAAACAAATAAAAAGAATACACAGCCAAAAGCGGAACAAAGAAAACCAAGAAAATTTAATGTAAATGATAAAGTTCGAATTAGTAAATACAAAGGAGTGTTTACTAAAAAATACCTGCCCAATTGGACAAACGAAATTTTTACGGTGTATAAAGTACAACCTACTGTACCAGAAACTTATATTTTAAAAGATAACAAAGGAAATTTGTTACAAGGAGGTTTTTACGGACATGAATTGTTAAAGTCAACAGTAGGCGATGTCTATCTTGTTGAAAAGGTGTTGCAAAGGAAAAAAGACCAAGTTAAAGTACGTTGGTTGGGGTTTGACAAAACTGAAGATTCGTGGATACCTATAAAAGATTTGATTTAGTTTTAAATCAACTTATTTGCTCTTCAGCCTTTGGATACGATGGAGATTGTTCACCATAAAGATAAATTCAATATTAATAACATTGATGATTTAACTGTAGATAACGTTAAAATCAACATGGTAAACACGGCAGTTTATTTCCAAACACTGTACGATGTATAGTAAGCGGTCCTTCAAACTGTGGCAAAACTAACGTTGTATTTAACTTAATTACAAACACAAAAGGATTGCGATTTAATAACCTATATATTTTTTCAAAGTCCTTACATCAACCAAAGTATCAATTGTTGGAAAAGATCCTGACTGATGTGCCTGATGTTAACTATTACAAATTTAATGCTAGTGACAGTGTTATGCAACCAGACCAGGCTAAGCCTTATTCTGTATTTGTATTTGATGGTGTATCTAGTGAAAATCATGATACTATTAGAAACTATTTTGCCATGGGAAGACATAATAATATTGATAGCATATATATCGGACAAACATATAGCAAAATTCCAAAACAACTAATTAGAGACAATGCAAATATTTTAGTTTTATTCAAACAAGACGATACAAACCTAAAACATATATACAACGATCATGTAAATGCTGATATGTCATTTGAAAAATTCAAAGAGCTTTGTGGAAAAGCTTGGGTGGAAAAATATGGATTTTTGGTAATTATGAAAGATAAAGCTATAACAGATGGTCGTTACCGCATAGGTTTTGATAAATTTGTTTTAATACATTAATTAACAACATTATCGTACAAGTCTCCATGGTGTAAACATGGTTAATCAGGAAAAGCTATTAAAAGAAATAAAATCACTTAGTGATTCTATTAGACATAAAAACAGAGCGTTAAGATTAGGAATAAGTGAAAGAGAGAAATTTCTGGAATCAACATTTAAACCTATTACTGAGCCATTAAAACAATTAGGACAAAATGTTAAACATTCAACATTTAATTTTTCCGGAGATGCTATTTTACCCATTTCAAAATTTGAACAAAAAGAAGAATATGAAGGTGATACAAGTTTTACGCAACAAGGAGAAACAACTGAAGAAGAAAGCGAACTAGGTGAAGAAACGGATGTTTTAACAGAAAAAGAAGGTCTTTCTACAAGCGAAGAACAACAAGAAGAAGAGCCTATTAATCCATCCAACTTGAGCAAATTGGGCTCGGATATTGCGTATAAAGGGCCGCTTGCAAGACAATTTGTATTAAAAATGTTACATTCTGCACAACCAACTCGAAAATATCATACTTTTGGTGCCAGAATAGAAGAAAATGGGCTAATGATTGGAGATAGCAAACTTGATGTAGACGAACATGACAATATTATTATAAATAATAAACAATACAAGGGTACAAAAGGATTGTTTGAACTTATTTTTAAGCCGAAACCTAATAAATATACTAAAAAGGATTTAAACATTTTTAAACAAATATTGGAGGATACAAATGCGCATAAGAAAAATTATTCTAAAAATTTCAATGTTCATAGAAATGCATCAGAAAAATATAAAACTATTATTGCTAAACTTTTCCCACCAAAAAGAAGGGAACCCATAAAAAGAAAATCACTATCTTCTGCTGAAATAAATATTTTACATAAAAGGAGAAAAACAAATCAATCAAGTTTATCAGGAAAAGGATTATTGAAAAACTTGTATGATACTAATATAATATACTACAACGATATAAACAAATTGGTTGACAGAATGAAGTTGATATATGAAGCTAAACAAGCCGGACATAGTGGTTTAGAAAATGAATGGGTAGCTTTGGTCGGCGAACTGCGAAATCGAGGAGTAATTGCATAAAAAATATGAGTATATATAATACAAGTATAACTGATTAAATATTCAGTATAACCATGAGGTGGATAAGTTTGGACGGTATTCCGAAACTGGAAGCAAATCAGGATCTTATGGAAAAAGAGGTGGTTTACCACTAACATCCGATGGAGATTATGATATAAATAACAAACGTTTAAAGTTTGTAAATGATCCAAAAGATGATAATGATGCGGTAAATTTTAAAACTTTAAGAAGTGAAACATTACCTAGCTTAAAGCTTCAAAATGAAGTGTATAACGCTAATGTTTATAGAATTGTAAATCTTCCAAAACCAATAGATAAGAATGATTCGGTAAATAAAGAATATTTAATGTGGTACATAAACCAAACCTTACGATATGATCCTAGGAGTAATAATAAAGTATATGATGCAAAAGATCTTAGAATAGCCAATAAAGCAGATCCTATTAATGATCAAGATTCAGTTACAAAAAAGTATTTACATTCAGTCATCCCTGAAAAAACAGATAAATTTTCCTTTTACAACTTAGTAATACATGATATTGGAGACCCTAAAGATATGAAAGATGCTGTAAACCTTCAATATCTTACAGATCATTGTATTACGCATGATATTAATACAATTGATTGCAAAAATAAAGTGTTAACTAACGTTAAGGAAGGAACTGCAAAATCAGATGCAGCTACAATAAGTCAAATAATGAAATTAAAAAATAACAAATGGAATGCGGATGCAAAAATAATTACTAATGTTAAAAAAGGGTTGGATGAAACTGATGTAGCAACAATTGGACAAGTTCCTGTAATAAAACAATATGAAGACGGTAAACAATACTTTGATTGCAAAGGGAAACCACTATTCAATGTTGCAGAAGGAATAAGAGACAGTGATGTAGTTACAGTAGCACAAATGCGTGAGAAGGGAAACATTTACTATAATCTTTTTCTAAGAAAAGATTTAAATAAGCAGTCTTTTTTTTGTGAAGACTTGCGATTGACTAGCTTAAAAGACCCTATTAATTTTACTGATGCTGTTAATGTAAATTACATTGTAAGACTCTTAAGTGTAGTATTATATGATATTTATAACACAATAAACCCCATAAAATCTGATCAAAAATTAAATTGGGTTAAAAAGAATGTTATGGAAAAATATTTTTTAAATAAGGAAACTAATACTTTAAGAACTTCTAAAGATGATGATGATGAAGAAGATACAATCCTACCACAAAACTGGAAAAAGATTATTTACCCATAAACAAACATACATATAAATAAACAATGTCAAAGGATAAGTGCATCATTCATTATAAAGCATTTATAAAATAAACAAGTATCGGCATTTCCTTTCACTATAAAAGACCATGTTGAAAGTTCAACGCATCAGTCATAATCGACACGTTATAAAGAGAGGAAGAGAAATAGCATCAACAACACTTTCTCTTATTACTAAGCCGGTTGGAGCTATAGTTAATAAAGCTATCGATTTATTACCTGTAGAACAAAATTGAAAAAAGACTTGCTAGAGGAGATCTTGGAATAAATAAACTTGATCAAGCCTGCAAACAACACGATATAGCATATTCAAAGTTTGCAGATACTAAACATAGATCAATAGCGGATAGAGCACTTGCTGAAAAAGCTTGGCAAAGAGTAACATCCAGTGACGCTAGTATCGGTGAAAAAGCAGCAGCTTTAGCGGTATCAGCAGCAATGAAGGGTAAAACGATGTTTGGAGGTGGAAACAAGAAAGGAGGTGGAAAAAGGAGGAGAAAACCTGCAAAGAAACGTGGAGGAAATATAAGAAGAAAACGACGATCCACCGCAGGTAAAAATAAAAAGAAACAAACAATATGGTCAATGATAAAAAAAGGAGGAGGATTATACCTAAGACCGTATCGTGTGTATTAAACAGAAAAAAACAATTACTAATTCCAAATAAAGAAATAACAGATAAAGAATTAACTACTTATGTTTCTTGTTTAAAAATTCCATTTTTTAGAGGAGTGTTTATGAAAGATGCATTACCTGTTAAAATTTGGAAAAATGAAACCGGAATAGTAAATTTAGATAATAGTAAAGGATCAGGCACTCATTGGGTATGTTATAAGAAACTAGGATCAACTATTTACTACTTTGATAGTTTTGGTAATCTCCCACCACCAAAAGAACTACAATATTACTTTAAAACAGCTAAAAATGTACTATACAATTATAAAAGAGAGCAACCTGATGATACGGTAATCTGTGGTCATTTATGTTTAGATTTTTTAACAAAAAGCGTTAGTCAACTTTAAGATGTCCTCCTATACAGTATCATTAACTGGAACTTCATCTACTTTGCGAAGTGTTCTTTTCCCTGCGTTACGTTTGGAAAAAGATAAATTATGGGAAGTCGCATTATTAGATATAACAACTTATAATTCTATTCCCAACGTTAATGAAAATGTTAATGACAAAATACATTATTACAAAAAAAAGATAAAAATACAAACAAATATTCAGATATACAAGAATTTAGTTTACCCACTGGAGCATATGAAATTGATGATATAAATGAAGCGATACAAAATCATATGGGAAAAGATAATATAACAATAAAAGGAAATAACAATACTATGAAAGCTGAAATTAAATCTAAATATTATATAGATTTTAGCAAAGAACATTCAATTGGTAGTTTATTAGGATTTCCTAAAACAACAAAAATTTTAGAACCTAATATTAACCATTCAGGTGCTAGAACTGTGACAATAATGAAAGTTAACAGTATAGATGTTACATGTAATATTATACATGGTTCTTATAGAGATGGTGAAAATACTCATGTATTGCACACATTCTATCCAACGGTCGCTCCGGGTTTTAAAATTGTGGAAAAGCCACAAAACTTGGTGTACCTACCGTTAAACACCAGTTTTATTTCAGACATTGTGGTGAACATACTAGATCAAGACGGAAATCATATTGATTTTAGAGACGAACCTATAACTATACGAATACATATAAAATCAACCGTATAACAATGGGGTTATCATTTAAAAAGGAAGAGCTGACTGGTAAACAAGTCAGTAGCACTTAAGCTATAGAAGGATTAACAAGTGATAACATTCGTTTTCTAGAAGAAATTGGATTAAAACCTATTAATAATGGAAATATTGGATATAGCGCAGGGTCCAACATTCGACGAAACCTTATGGGAAAAGGAATATCATACTCACAACCCTTACGCTTCATCAAAATTAAATAATAATGATGAAATTAGAATTCCCATACAACAACAAGATATTTATACACTTCCATGTGAAAGTTATTTGTATATCGAAGGAAGAGTAACAAAAAAGATGGAAACACTGCAAGTACTGTTCCGTTCATAAATAACCCCATGGCATATTTGTTTGATGAAATAAGATATGAAATTTCCGGAGTTCCAGTAGATTCAACAAAAAAGGTGGGAATTACAAGTACATTAAAAGGATTAGCATCTTTAACACCGAGTGAAAAAAATATGCTGGCCGCCGCAGGATGGGTAGCGCCCGATTCCAATATAATCACTCCAAACAGTTCAGGCAATTTTGACTTTTACATTCCTTTAAGATTACTTTTAGGCTTTGCCGAAGATTACCGAAAAATAATAATAAACGTAAAACAAGAATTAGTTTTGTTAAGATCATCAAACGACAAAGATATTATTATGGCGCCTAATGCAACAACGGAAGCTACTTTAGAATGGAAAATGCAATTAGACAAGATTGTTTGGAGAGTACCGCATGTACGGTTAAACGATCAGAATAGAATTTCATTATTAAGAACTTTAAAATCAGATCGTGATATCGTAATACCATTTAGAAGTTGGGAGTTTCATGAATATCCGGTTTTACCGGAAACGCAACGTCATACATGGACTGTAAAAACTTCTACTCATTTGGAAAAGGCAAGATATGTAATATTTGGATTACAAACAAAAAGAAGAAATGAAATAACTAAACATGCTGGTCAATTTGATCATTGCAAACTTACAAATTTTAAGGTGTTTCTAAACTCTCAATTCTTTCCATACGACAACTTCAACATAAACTTTACAAAAGACAGGTTTAGCGTTTTGTACGATATGTACGCAAGATTCCAAAATTCATATTATGGAAAAACAAACACACCTTTATTAACGCCAAACCAATTTAAATCTAACTATCCGATTGTTGTAGTTGATTGTTCAAAACAAAATGAATCTGTAAAATCTTCCAGTGTAGATATAAAAATAGAAATGGAATTTGAACAAAATGTACCCAAAGATACATCTGCTCATTGTTTAATTTTACATGATAAAATTGTTACATATACACCTTTAACAGGAATTGTAAAAGCAGTTTTGTAAAATGAAAAGGAAAAAAAAATACCCCCACCACTCGGTTATAAAAGCAGGAGCGGGAACGAAAATTGTTTAGTTTACTGTCTACAGTTGTATGGGTAACATCGTCTACAGCATTATAAACAAAATGAGTTCTTTATCAGTTGTACAAGGCGTTTCCGAAACAGCACCTTTATTGGAAAATGATGATAAACATTTTGAAGAAAATATTGTAAAGGAAATTGATGACTTTTTAAAGTTTGGAAAACAAAATAAAAAGTTGGAAAATAATAAAACAAACGTAAGAAAGAAAAGAAAACTTGAAGAAAATATTCCACCAAACATTTTAACTAAAGTTTTTCTTCGCATCTTTTATCCTATTTCATCTTGCATGAGTAAAAGTGTGTCGATAGGATTGGTAAAATCATTAGACTACTCTCCCGCAGTAATACTAAGCCATGGAACAAAGATGGTTTTATTTTCAGAAAATGGTTGGGATTCCTTTTTAAAACATCTACATCTTATTGAATGTTATTTAGCCAACAGTTTCTTTGGAAGAAAAACTAACATTCGACTTTTGGATCGTGACAATGAAATTGACATTATTAAACATCGTGGTCAACAACAAGTAAGAATTAGAGACTCGACACAATTTGAAAATAAAATTCTTCTAACTTGTGAAGAATATTACATTTCCATCTATGCAACATAACCTATTACCAGGTATATGAAACAATTAGTATTTTCAAGCTCTGTTATTAAGGAATATCTGGTAGATGCATGCGAAAAACAACCATAAAGCACTTTACAATACGGACCAATAGATACATCCATCTTTAATAGAATACCTCACGAAGTGGAAATGTGGAGGCAGTTAAGAAACTTTGAACCTTTTACTGAAGTTGCAATGGAAGCTACAGAAGAAGAAACCAACAACAACAGTACAGAAGACGAAACCAACAACAACAATAATACAGAAGAAGAAACTTTGCTAGGTTAAAACTACAATGCAATTTAACAAAAGAATAAACCGTGGGGTAGGCCTACTGGGGATGGTGCCCACGTTAAACATACACCAACGCGCCTACAACTGTACGGCCTGGTTTATATATCTAACCTACCGTGGTGTGGAAAACAGTTGATCAGCAGACACCGTGATGAGCAGACAGGATGAAGAAATGGCAGCAAAACCTTTTGTAATTGAATTTCAAGCATTTCGCGGAAACGATGATAGATTTATCATAAAAGAATTGGTAATTTTGGATTTGCTTACACAAGTAGCATACCCGTTTTTATTTGAAGCACCGTGTTCTGTCCATGAACTAAAGTCAAAAGCTAAAATAACAAACAGATGGCTAACAAACAATTTTCATCATATCCATTGGTATGAAGGTTTCCTACCGTACAACAATGTACACAAAATTATGTTTAATTTTTGCAAACAATTTACACACATATATACCAGAGGATTGGAAAAAAATAATTGGATACGACAGTACACAAACAAAGAATTTTAAACATAAAAGTGGACAAAACATTTCACTTTGATGCTAGAAATATTTGTGTTTCTACAATAAATCCGAAACAAAACCAATCTCAATGCGCATTACAAAACGCGTATCACTTGGCTGCTTACTTACAACAACAAACGGAAGAATGTAGTGGGGGTTCCAAAGGTTATATAAACGAAGAGACAACACACCCCGAGTATCAGTCTAACTCCATACTCCGAACAGACAACATCTCCTGTGAAGGATGGCATCACAAAAGTTTCTCCAATGTTTAGTTGAACAATTCAACTTGCATTCAAAATCAAATACTCTAATTATCAAGAAATGTTCAGAATTAAAAGAATAGAAACATTATATTGTTCATGAAATGAAGAAAATTGATACAACGCATGGAGACGCAGTCGTCGCATCTTTATCCGATGCACCATATACACCGGGTGATGAACCAAAGTTTCAAGTATATCTTCCAAAACGATTCGTCCAGTTGCTGCAAAATGAAGATCTGCGGGAAATTCAACCAGGATCATTATATTTGGTGTCACACGGAATGAGCGGAAACAACTCTACGGAACTTACTCTGCACATCGCACAAAAATAACATTGTAAATATTGTAAAAAATATGTTTTAAATAAAAAGATAAAAAACAACATATTAGTATATGTTTTTATAAACTGATATGTTGTATTTTTTTAAAACCTCAAACGGATGACCTTGAACTTTTAATCGATATTATTATTCGATTATTTTATTCGCTAGTATTATTCGATTATTTTATTCGATAGTATTATTCGATTATTTTATTCGATAGTTTTATTCGAATACTTTACATAAATACAATACTTTAACGTTGAGAGGCTCAGTTCTGTTTAAGACAAGCTACAACCAACATGTCGTCCAAAAGAAATAATCTGACACTTATAACTTATTGTTGCAAAGAAAAATGTTTTAGAATACCTGAAGATCAAGTTGACGGAAAAGCTTGTACAAAATGTAATTCTTTCTGCTATTGTAAATGTAGTTGCAAAACATATCAAAAGAACCGGTTGGATAAACTAGAAGAATTGCAACATCGACTCGGTCTATTGTGGCAACGATTAAATTCAAAGTGATTAAACAAACACATGCCATTACCCCCACCACTACCCCCACTACTATCGGAGGTACCCGCAGCACCGGCTTTGCAATAGTTATTCCTGCTACACCTCTCGTCGAGTAAACAACTCTAGTCATGTCTCTCAACATTCGCGGGATTCACTACAACACTATCAATCTTACAACCTACAAGGATTTGGAAATTTTTAGTGAAGAACTAAAACAACTTATAACCACTGGGTTTGGTTTATCTTTAGAACTTTATGCAACAAACAATCAAAACGAAAAAAAAATGTGTTTTTGCCAACTTACAACAACAAGAAGAATGAAAATAAACAAGAAATTTCAGCACCGACAACAACTTACTTTTCAAATTTGGGAGCAAACTTTACTAACTTGTAAAATAATACTTTTGTAAAAAAAACAAATAAATAAAAAAAGAAAATATCTTGCATTTTCGGATTTTCCGAAAATGCAAGATCTTTTTTAAAAACATCCCCAAATGACCTTGACACACTTCCAACCATTTAAAATTTAAATACCCAGCACAGCAGGGCATTTAAACTTTAAATGCCCACCACCAACACGTCACAGCTGATGACGTCACTTCCGGTCACGTGACCGGAAGTAGCTGTCAAAAAATTGACTGGCTGTCAAAGTTTGATTGGGCCAGAAACGCCACCTCGCCACTACTAATATTCACATTCTATTTTTCTCAGTGTGTGTACAAAACTAAGAATGGCTTGAATATAAATTATTAAATAATCGAGGAAAAGGAAATGGGTGAGTCCGCTTGGAAACCCTTGATAGGAAAAACTGGTAAAGAATAATATATACATATATATGATGAACATTGTTTGTTAAATATAAACCATTGTTTATTTATACAATGAATTTATCTTCCGAATCCTAATATCTCGGATGTGGTGAGGGGGTTGTTCGCAGTTAGGGGGGGGTAGTCATTGGCCAAGGGGGGGGGGTGAGTCATTGCCCCAGGGGGGTGGGCACCTCTGGTAAAAACCACAAATCGTTCGAATTTATATACATATACATAATAAATTTACCTAAAATTTATATACCATTTAAAGAAACTTGAAATACTAAAAAATGACGCAAGGCATTCAAAAAATACCAATATACCGAAGGAAAATAGTCCCCAAGAACTAATTTGTCAAGATCTTTTCAAAAACACTTTAACAAATGAAGCCCTGGATTGCATTTCAAAACTATTCAAAGATTCTTTAATATCTAAACGCGAAAATGAAATTGTAGATTACAATTCCTTAACATCTGTATCCAAAAACAAGGAGAATTATATTAATCTCTCTAATTACAATCTTAAACAAAATGAAATAAATGTAATTACAATACAAAAGGGTTAAGTTTTGCCCCAACTCCAAGGTTTGACCATATGAAATTAGTTTCGGATGGATTAGAACTTGCTAAAAAGGTCAGAAACAGATATTATCTTTCAAATAGGAGTCATAATAACGACAGTAACTGCAATAACACAGATAATGTAGAACAGTGTTTGTTAAAATTCAAACCCAAATCAGAATATGAGCCTCAAAGCTTGAATCCAGACCACCCTATTGAACAGTTTCTTAACGTTGTTTTATCAAACATCTCAGACCCGAATTTTCAAGAAAGTTTACCAAAAAATAATTACCTAACTGATGATGAACACAAAGCTATCAACTCTCTTCGTAAAAACAAAAATATAATAATCCTCCCTGCAGATAAAGGAGATATGACAGTAATAATGAATACTGAAGATTACATTACAGAAGCAAAAAGACAAATGACAACTCGACATACCAGTTACTAGAAAAAGACTTCACGCACCAGTTTTCCTCTGAAATTAACAAATATATAAAAGCTAATGGATCCAAGGAAGGTTTAAACGAAGAATCAATAAAACTCCTTATTCAAAAAAATCCAAAAACTCCTGTATTTTACTTATTACCAAAGATTCACAAAATCATTACACCACCTCCAGGAAGACCCATCGTTTCCTCAATCGCATCTCCCACAAAACGAATTTCTGCTTACGTAGATGCTAATCTGCAAGACATAGTAAAAGATTTACCTTCATATGTAAAAAATTCTAAGGAGTTTTTAGAAAATCTCAAAAATATTAATCAACCTTTACCCAAAGAAAGCCTTTTAGTAACAATAGATGTCACATCTTTGTATACTAACATCATACACTCAGAAGGAATAAATGTAGCCAGATATTACTTAGAACAACGAACTGTGCAAACTCCCTCAACAAATTTCTTAATAACTTTAATCAACTTCATCCTGACCATGAATTGTTTTCGTTTCCAAGACTCATATTATTTACAACAAAAGGGTACATCTATGGGTACAAGGATGGCACCCTCATGTGCAAACTTATTTATGGGGAAAATGGAAAAAGAGTTCTTGGAATCCCAAAACTACAAACCAATTGTTTGGAAACGTTATATTGACGACATATTCATGATATGGACTTATGGTCAAGACAAACTTGAAGATTTCCTTCAAGCATTAAATAACTTTAACAATTTGAAATTCACATGGGAAATATCACCGTCATCTGTAACTTTTCTTGATACAAATATATATATTGAAAATGGAATTAAAAAAATATATAAATATAAAAAGTACTAATACATTTCAATACCTTCACTATGAAAGCTGCCATCCACCTCACATTAAAAAAGGTGTTTCAAAAAGTCTAGCTAAAAGAGCTATTGATTTATGTAGTGAAAAGAAAAATATGGAAAATTACATAGACAATCTATTAATAGCTGTCATTAAGAGGGGATATCCAAGAAAACTCTTAAACTCAAAACTAAATATAAGAAACCTGACTAAAAATACTAAATCTAACTTTAATAAAGACGATCCAAAGTTTATAACCACATACGACCCAGGGTTATACAAAATAAATAATATCTTAAAAATAGCTTATAATGTCCTTCAGCAGTCATGTTCAACAAATGAAATATTCAAAAGTGTCCCTCGCATCATATTTCGCAGACCACCAGTACTGAAAGAAATACTATCAAAACCGAAACTTCCTGAAAAACAAGAAGAGGCGACAAAAGAAAGAAAATATAAAGCTGAAGCTTGCCACAAACCTAGATGCATGGTCTGCAAAATGCTTCCATGCACCTCAACTTTTACAAGCAGCACTACAAAAAAAAGCTATTCCATAAAAAATAAAAATCTGTCCTGTGATTCAACAAGCGTCGTATATCAAGTTAAATGCAAACAATGCCCAAAAGATTACATTGGCTCGACAATCAACTCGTTAAGAACAAGAGTCACAGGACATAGATTTGCATATAATCACAACAAAATGGAACAACCACTAGTTAAACACGCAAAGTTACACAAAGAAAAATTTGAAGATTTATACAGCTTCAACAAACAATTCCCCAGAAAAGATTCAGGAACTTTCAGGAATGTTGTTTTTTTCTGTAACATGTGCAGCATCTAATTGTTGAACATGTGACAGTTCGACAATTAGATGCTGCATCTACAACACAAGAATTGAGGTTCATGGAGCAAGCACATCAAATGATTTTAAAGTCAAAATTTCCTCACGGGCTAAACTTAAGATAGTTATATTAATTAAAAATACTTTATACCAGATGTTTTTTGTTTATATTTATACAGTTTTATAATGTTTGTTAAATGTCATAATTTATTTATATTTCTATTTTATTTTATACAATTATTCACCTGAAGACGTGTAAAGCGAAATATAGTGAGTTTTTTTATAATATTTTCAGTGTTTCATTGAAATTAAAATATATATATATATATATATATATATATATATATATATATATATATATATATATATATATATATATACATATATATGTGTATAAGTATATAAACGTGTGTTGAAAGGTTGTTTTTAATAAAACCATTTGAATTTAATACTTTTGAAAATTAATAGTTTTTATTGAATATTGGAACAACAAAATTTCCCATGCGGAAGTCTATTCCTCAATAAAATGCGTTTTGAGGCTATAGCTAAATGTAATATGTTCTCTAGGTCAAAAACTTTTACGCACAGAAATTTTATTCCAAATGGTAAATTATTATCAAAACAATTACCTCGAAAAGATACACGCATAAGCCGTTTTCCCAGTTTAGCTCGTTTTCTCGCTATTTCATTGAGACAAAAAAACATTTACTGTGACGAACCAAGAAAAATCGATCGTGATACTGTAGTATAATTCTATGATTCTACCCATTCTGATAAGCCAAAAGGTGTTTTTGTCCGTCCAATGTTAACATAGGGAAAATTAACAGGCCCTTCCATAATAACAACTTCATCCGTCGGTATAATTTTGTTCTTAAATATGAAATATAAACATTTGAACTGTATAAAATAAAAAATCCTAAATAAATAATTAATTGCCAAACTGTATTTCAGTTTGTTTTTTGATGATTTTTAGTTGTAATATCAAGCCCCCCCCTATACGTGAAATTCGGTGGAATGGGGGTCTTCTTCATGAATTTGAGGTCGGTTCTTCGTGCAAAAATACTTCTACTGATATCTTCTATACTTACACCACGTAAGAATGGTTGAATCAAAAAGTGCAAGATTTTTATCCTAACTACACGTCCTAACCTTGAATAAAATAGAAAAACTCACAATATTTTACAGGGCTTTCTACAACAGAAAAATACGTCGATGTAGTACCATGTAACTTCCGAGTGGTCAACATTTCACAGGTGATTTGATCTGTTTCATTACAAAATATCAGTAATGATTACAACAAACAAACAACACAGCACAACACACGTGAAGCACAAGTAGAAGCAGACCCGACACACTACACACTACACAGTTCACACGACACACGCCTCAGTTCACCCGGTCTCCGATTCACCGACTGACTAATAACTGAAAGGCCTACAAGCACCACGATGTATATAACTCAACACCAAGCTACTGTAATATAGTAATACCAGTCAAATTATATGTGTGGTTCAGATTTAACTATCTCAGCTGGCTATATTTAGATTTTGTTTTTAAATATTAGGTTTCAATTTGAGATATAACAATAACTATACCGTAAAAATCACTGTCTGGTTTAGACACAATATATATTTGCAGCGTACAAAACCATAAATCTGTTACACATGTATAGTTGACTGAAAAAGACAACAACTATATCTTAAATAGTAAAAATATGTACGTCTACTACAACCATTATAGCTGTTGGTTTTAAACATATGCTACGTAAGTGACAGATCCAACTATTGATCAGGGGAGTTTAAGTATCACAGGAAAGGACATGCAACATAACTGTATCAGTTATACGTTATGATAAATCTTTGATTTCGGCAATAGATATAAAAACGGCGGCTAAAGACAAAGCTTATATCCAAAATGAATTTAGTACATCCAAAGTTGTGACGTCATACATTCCAGATATAAGCCTTATTTTTGTAGGAGTCATACGTATATGTTCCAAAGTCACAACAAGTTTGATTTTTTGATGTAAGCCAATAAATATAGGGTTATATGAAACACAAACATTTCCTATGTTCTTACGAAGAAAAGGTTATGTCCGTTTAAAATATTTTATATCTGTAACTTACACTGTGTTACGAAACCTAATATAATCAGTGCAATCAGATATACTTATTGTCGGAATAGATGTTAGGCCAAACGTGATTTTTCTCAGTGTATTTTGAATCATTGCTCTATGTCCATTGGTTACCGATGTATTTTAGTAAATATTCATCTAGTTGACCTATTTGATTATGACGTAAAATCCTCGTGTTTTTATATTCCTGAGGTAGAAAACCTGTTTACTCATCTCCCCAATGTTAACCTTATATGATCTATAAGTATAAAAGAGGATGTTGGTATATATATATATATATATATATAGCATTGATAAACTCAGACACCGCTGGAGCGGTGGCCACGAAACTTGGTAGATACAAGTAGAATTTCATGGAGTATGTTTATACACCTTCAATATTCGTGATAACTTTCAGGGCTTAGCCCTGGGACCGTCTTAAAGGTACCCATGTCAGGGATTTTGAAAGAATTTGAGTTAGATTTGTTTACTAACAAAACATGTGAAAGTAAAATTTAAAACAGGTGATGTAAATAAATCTATATACTTAATACAATAAGGTTTTTTCTGTTAGATCCCTTTTTCAGGCGTCCTACTGAACCAATTTTTACGATTGAGGTGTCATTTTAAAGCTTATATTGAAGCGCACCTGCGACAGGTAGTTAAAATCGGCATTTCGTTTTCGGCTTCGTCCCCCATGGCTTTAATTTATTTATAGAGGGCGCTTTCAACGGTTCAGTGCTGACCAACTTGCTAAATATAAATCGTAATTTAACAGCTGATTACCTTCAGACGAATTGTCAACCACTGACATTGTAAACAAAAATATATACTCTGAAAATGTAAATAAGAGAAGAAACACTTATGAACAGTGAACAGTCATTTTTTGATACAATACTTTAATTGATTCAGTAGGTAAATCACTCTTTGATGTGTTTTATTAAAAATTAAAATGTTTCAAATATTGTAAATATTAATCAATTCATACACAAAATTTCAAACGAACATTCACATTATTTTTATTTTCACATGACGATGTTTTTCTTGAATGTTCAAAGTTTTTTCCAGCTAGGAAGTAAATTTAAAATTGTAAAAGTAAATCGTTACAATTCATCACGCTCTGTTAATCATTACGCCTGGATGACGATTTGTGACTTCCAAAATAGAAAAAAGAAGAATCCAACGAGAAAATAGAGAAGACAAGATTAGAGATATCAGGGAAAACATGCGTAACGTTCGGCAAGAACAGATAACTGCTAAGGAGACAGCAGGGCGATATTGTGCAACCTATATACTGCCAGCGACTTAAAGATTGTGTAAGGACATGCGGTATCCTACTGTTGAGCGAAGTTATTTCCAGAAGACAATCAAATTCAAATACATAGTGTTGGGACGATGGCCAATGTGTGTGTGTATAGTGTATGTTTTTTTCAGCTAAGCTTCTTAAAACATGTAACATTTCAATTTCAAGTTTAAACAGGTTAACTTTTCAATAATCGTGAATTTAAAGAAAGTAATAATTTTTTCGAATTTTAGGTTCTCACAACAAACACAATATTAAAATGCGCAATTTGCGCATGGGACCCCTAGTGGTATTTCTTTCTGCTATTCAATTTTATTTGTTTACATGAAGATTTGTTACTTGGTGCCAGATGGTTAATGAATTAAGACTTTTGAATATATTTTATATAAGTGCAATACACTATATAAAATGCTGGTATATAGTATAAAATAAAATAAATAATTGATATTACTGAAGGACTTCTGTGATCACTGATCACCTATACCTGAAGGACTTCTTTTTTATGACAACAAACTGCTGTTTAAAGAGGAAGAGTGTGCTACTGTAAAGTATTAATTTTATCTATAGCACTTTAAAAAAATTGCCGGGACGGCTCATTCAATCTTTTTTGTTCAATATAGAGTCTAAAAACGTAAGGCAGCACTTTTTAATAATTGCTGGAGTGGAATTGTAATTTTTTGTTCAAGGTAGACCCTAAAACCTTAAGAAAATGACCTTTTACATTGAATATAATTTCAAGTCATGTTCTATGGTTCCTCTAACACGTATGCCTTCATGAAGGAAAGAAATAGGATTTCAAATACGCAGGTCTGCTGCGACGAGGGTTCAATAAATTTCAAATTAAGGGTAACTATGCTCAAGGTCCCACAGTGTGGCCTTGCTATGCTACATATGCGAGCAGATTCAAAGCCGTCGAAAAAGCCAAGGGTGCCGTTCCTTATATCGTGCCCCATCCTAATATCATCATCAGGGCAAGCTCAGATACCGTGCGTTAAGCAGAAACGACCATAAATTCTTCTCGGCGTTTGTCTTGGGTGAGCCAGCCTCTGTAAATTCGCTTCTTGAGTGTGTGAGCGCAATCCTCTTCACCTGATAGCAAGATCGACTGGACAGCCGATACAAGCAAACAGCACTTGCAAGAGGAAGGACCGCCGGTATTGGGCATGAGCCTACCGAGGGCAGCAACACCATTTGGGGCTTTGTCGGTGGGGCGCTGGATATGGTCACATTTTTTATATAGACAGGCACTTTAGGCAGGAATAGAATACCCCCGTTGTAGCATATGCGTACTAAGAGCGAATTTCTAAAAACTTTTTTTTGTTTTATGGAGGTACATTTGATATGATTAAAGAAGTAGATTTTACAACATGAAAAATAAATGGGAAAGCAAAACGATATGATTGATGGGTGATCGTGTATGTTTAATTTTTATCGTGAGCG
Source organism: Flexamia atlantica (assembly GCA_035578135.1). NCBI lineage: Eukaryota > Metazoa > Arthropoda > Insecta > Hemiptera > Cicadellidae > Flexamia > Flexamia atlantica. The sequence goes on along the minus strand of JAQJVK010000403.1, from coordinate 13,485 downwards.
AAGCCACGGGTTCTTCTATTAAATATATAAAATCCTTTAGCTAGCTTGCTTATCCTGCAACTTTTGTGGCTTCATCTCATACAAATGCACTGTATTATGGCCTAAAGTTGCCGATTTTCATATCTTCCATTTTCCATCATTCCGTGTGGCAGCAACCTGCAAACTAACTTCTTATTCTTATTCTTCAAAAAAGAATAAGAAAAAGGGAAAGTTTCTTCTTAATTATTTATGGAAATTCTTTGATTTTACTTGATGTGAAGCTTAGTCTAATTTATTTATTTACTTATTTCAAAAAATACTGAGTATGCAGGTATGCTGCAACGGGGTCATTTTAAGGTGTAGTCAAGGTGTTTCAAGTATTCATTTATTACATTCAATTGTTAGGAATGCTAACCATTTTTTACAAGACTTCATATGAATAAAAACTGTTTCTCTTTTTTCATTACACCTACATTTCGTTTATTGTTAAACTATTTTTTCTTGTGAATTTTTCAATAATTCCATTTATTAACTTTTGTTAAAGTTATACATTTCTTAGATCTTGCTCCCTGATTGGACATTTTAAATGATTAACATCACTACTTTGCTACTTTGTCACCAGGGTAAGATATATTAACAAGATCGAGATGACAGCTTTATAATACCCCTTAATCTGCGCGGTGCGGATCGTCCCACCAAGATTTACAATAAGCCCTCCCCCTTCTTTGTGTCCCGTTATTTATTTGCTCAACAGATGTCTCTCAAGTTGCTGATTTATTTCCTAAGAGCTAAGGTAATTTTTATTGTAAAAATAATATATGGCTTTATTTAGTAATTGTCCTATCCTGTAGGTTTGAGTGTAAAGAAATATTGGAGAATTACACTGAATATATCGTATATATAGTTTTGTTATGTAGGCCTAGCTGGAGGTTTACAAAGTCATAGTTTTACAATTGTGTCCGGGCAATAATTTCACATATCTTGGTTGTCTGTATCAAAGAACATAGGGTCGAATGTTTGCTTATCAGATCTTTAAAATTATTAATTAACTGACAACAACTCAATTTTAGAAACAGTAACTCAATAATTTAGGAAACAACACTCAATTTTAGTTCGGTAAGAAGGCTTCGGAAGAAATTGCTCAACTATCGATGCCATGTTCAGTTTGTAAATAACGTTTCAAAGGATCTAGATCGTAGAGAGTGTGTTTATAGATTCTTTATAGATCCCAGCAAGGCTTTTGATATGATAAACCACCAACTTCCCCATGAGAAACAGCTTTGACATCAGGTAATGGTAAATCGTGGGATGGGTGTCTTCCTACTTGACTGGACGTTTACAGTCTAATGAAATTGCTCTCGTTGATTTGGGTGGATGTCTTTAGGCACGTGTCTAAAGAAATCAGTATTTATCTGGGGTAACACAAGAATCGGTCCTCAGACTGATTTTCTGTCTGTTATTTACTTATGATACTTCAAGCGGTGTCCCTGGTGTGGACCTTTGCCTATTTTCAGACGACATTTATCTGAGTGTTTCTAACAAATGTAGATCATCTCTTAAATTGACAATTTTATCAAAACTACTCAGCTATTGCAGTGGTCTATGGGAAATTCTTTTTAACATGGAAAAGTTATTGCTGATTTTTTAATAAACTCCCAAAAATCGTTCATTTTTAGAATCAAATTTCATGATTTGGGATTGTTGAACAGAATCTAGCCAGCAGACAATTTCATAGTGCTTGTCATTGATTTTGCAGCAATGTCATTAAAGTCCTCACCACATATTACACTGTTCGCACATTATATCTCCGGCAATGACTACAATGTCACTAACCGTATCAAATGATAATTTCATCATATTATATTGGTAAACACGTTTGACAATGTTTTCAGAACAATGTTTTCAGAAAAGTAGCCCCTCTCCTCACCGCGCCTTGCAACCAGCTGACCGTAGCCGGAGAATAATGCGCGAACTGTAATAAGATTTGCAATAAATTAAAAAAGCTGTTTGTTTCTTTTTCGTCGTCTATCTTTTTTGAATTTTGTGACCCTATTTTTGTACATCATGTTATGTGGTAATTGACTTATAAAGATGTTTTGAATTGAATTGAAAATAAAGAAAGCATATTATGGGTGCTTTTTTATGTTACATGCAGCTTGGTAGTTTTGGGTTCTGAAATAGAAAATCATGTGCAAGTATTCCGATGACAGAGCAAGCCTTGAGAGTGATCTGCTGAATTATAAAGTTTGATTTATGTATAGGAATATTTCCTTCCAACTATGTTTTGACATTTTCCTCTTTATATATTTTAGAAAATTTGCCCTTCTTAATAAAAACAGACAATTTTATGAAATTCATAATAATAGGCATTATAATCTCCGCAATCAATCTTCTCTTTCCATCGCACTATACAATACGACTCTCAAGAAAAAAACAGACTTTTACTAATGTCGACAAATTAAAAGCAAAATTGGAAATGCTCTCGATAAAAAAATAACTTATAGTGTCCAGTGATATTGCAGTGGCATATCTTCTTTATAGTTTTATATTACGTTTTTTCACCAAAGTTTTGTATTATATTCTTTGTTTCATTTCTTGAAGTTTTTATTTTTATAATTTTGACATTTCCAAAGTGGCAATTCATTGTTATGACACTTTGTCAAAGCTGTAGCTATAAACTCATGGCATTATGGGCTTAGACTTTGAATTTGACAATGTTTGATATGTTTGTCCATCAGGAAAATAAATTCATTGCAGTCTAATATAAATAAACTTTGGTCTAATATAAATAAACTTTACAATAATCCAGGTTTACATAGCTTTTCATGAATAAGAATGTAAAAAGTTTATTGAAATTGTTTTGCATCATGCTTTAAAAATTAATAAAGTTAGAAACATGTTTTAACCATTCATTACATTTCACCCTTCCTTAAAGTTTTTGCGATTGCGACGTGACATCAGGAAGATGGACCGAAATGCTTTAGGGCAGCGAGGACAGACTTTTCTGTGATCGCTGCTTTAGGGGCACAAAATGTTGAGTTATTCTCTGTTAACATTGGAAAACTATTTCATAAAGTCGTACTCTTAAATTTAAAAACACGCATCGGGTACTGTACAACATAAATGTTTGTCATTTGTTGTTTTGCCTAGACAACAACTAAGCAAAACAACAAACAACGACCATCATACTTTTCTGATCGGAGTTATTTGCTAGACAAATACACATACTTTCTCCCTTCAAGTCATTTAAAATCAGAAAACATAATAGTGAAATAAAACAAATTAACAATTAATCATCTCACAAATACCAAATTTTATCAAAATCGGTTAGTAAATAACGGAGATATTGGTTTTTAAATATTTGCCATAGGAATAACATTGGACAACGCACTGCGTTTACCGCCGAACTAAAATATCAATTATCTCCGCAACCAGTTGACGTAAACTAATGATTCAAAATACTAGATTATTCAGTTTTTCAAGTCAAATTTAATGGTTGCAAGTATATTTTCTTTAGAAGTTACAGATTTTGTGAAATTTGAAAAATATGAATTTTTAACACTTAAACCCCTATAACTTCTGAAGCTGAATTTTTCCAGACATTCGGGTGGTGTCATTTTGTTTGTCATGTTAAGCACTAAAAACCTCAAAAATTTTATCAAAATCGTTAGGGCCGTTTTTGAGAAATTTGGATTTTTGTAATTTTATGGGTTTTTAGGGGGTAAATACCTTTAAAAATCTAAAATTCAAAACAATGAAAAATACGCCTGGAGATACCACGGCTTTATACCTACATGCCAAATTTTCATTAAAATCGGACCACTGGTGTCGTTTCTAGCATTGTTTACATCCACACACACGCACGCACGCACGCACGCTCATACACACACACACACACACACACACACACACACACACACACACACACACACACAGAGAGAGAGAGAGAGAGAGAGAGAGAGAGAGAGAGAGAGAGAGACCACACCGAAAACCACTTTTTTGATTCAGGGAGCACTAAAACGAATATATCCACTAACAACTCAAATTCGAAAAATTTTAAGAAAACAATACTTTCTCCATATACTATGTATAGGGGGGAGAAAGTAAAAGTAAGATTGTTTAAGTAAGAGTGTGCCAACTTCGAAGAACATATTGTACTTTGACGGAGTGAATAGTCTATTGTTCACTCCGTCTCCTTTAATTTACATACATAATAGACTTATATCATATCACATATTTGGTTAAGTTTAAACCCTCAATTTTTATATTAACAGGACACAAGTGCAGATTTTTCGACCAATGCTATTTATCATTTCTTTCATCATCTCTCTTCGCCATGTCTTGAGTTTTAGCTAAACCCAATATTTAGGTATTACAAATATATAAAAAAATCCACCTCGGACATGATTGGTTTAAAAGATATATCAGGCAATTGGTTCGTTATAAAAAAACTTCAGCTTCTATTTATTTTAACTTATTTATAACATTTTTATTCTTTTTCGTCGAGATTCTTTTACTTGACTGTTAGCTCAGATGGCATCATAATCTTTAAGAATTTATTTGACGTAATCGAAAGACGGGCTTTTTAGTAATACGGTCCTAGTCCATAATGGAAAAATATGCATAGGTGCATCAGTCTATTATTGCAAGAGAAATCTCAATTGAGAGTCACTAAAAGAGATCTCTGTTGAAACAAATCGTTACTGTACACCATCACCTGATTCCTCCATATTTTTTTTAATATATGAATCAGCTGTGGTTAGTTCATAACCCGACGACTACATACTGAAAATCCTCATTCTCAGTTTAGGTGATTTAAGCGCTGATATAGAGGACGCAGTGTTGCGAGGAACTGAGCCGAAATAAGCTTCTCACCGGAACAACAGACGCGACAGAGAAGACTTCCGGGAGAGAGGAAAACAAAGCAACAGGAAGGGGAGGCTGCTGGGATCGAACTTCCCCAATCAAAGTTCATTTGGCCATGATACTCCCCCAGGATGTGATATTTATATCTAGATTAAATCGAGAAACTTCTTTATGAAATATATGCAAAAATACCCCGTTAGACCTGTATACTAAGCTAATTTGAAAAGCTTGAATAAATCATTTACTTGAAGCCTATCATTAAATAACACCAATGTACTTCCAAAAACAAATTTTATAACAAGAGATAATTGTTATTTTAGTTATAAAATTGTTGACACTATTGTACAGTGTACAATAGTGTAAACAATTTTATCTACGACCATTGCAATAAGCACCAATTATGGTATTACGATAAACATTATAATGATATACATTAAAACACCAAAAACCAAGCAGTACTCTAATGACGACTTTAGAGTACTGGAGTCACTTTAGAGTACTGGTTCTAGACCAATGAGAGCTCGGCATTTGACGGAAGTAGTGTCATAATAACAATTACGCAATTCGCACATCAGCTGATTGTTGCATTACGATTCATGTTTGAGTTTACTTATCCCATCAGCTGATTGTTCCACAACGATTCATGGTTCAGTCTGCTTATTTGCCTAACCTCAAATTTTAGTTGACCTATTCCATCATTAGTAAAAGTCATGAGTTTTGTTTAACTTCGGGGGAAATTTTGTCGTATATTGTTGGTCGTAGATAAAATAGTGTATGCAACGATTGTATTATGCCTTTAAGCCACTCGTGAGATATTTAGAACACTCGCTTCGCTCGTGTTCTAACTTACATCTCACTCGTGGCTTAAAGGCATTCATTATACAATCGTTGCATAAACTACTATTACAATTGCTTGATTTGAAAATCAGCAAGCTAACATATTCTCCATAAGAATTATTATTATACGGGAAGAGAGTATGCACCAGACATTATTGAGTTATTTGCTGTCCATTTTCACCTATGCAATTTTTCATACGCCATCTTGGATCCAATTTTTTTAATTACCAAATTGAACGGGTCCCCCGTAAAACGTTCTAAGCGACAAAATTTCAAAATCGGAAATATTCAGTGAAAAAGTTTCTCTAGGACACGAGCTAAAATTGTGGTATATTTTGTTTTGAAGATTTTGAGTTGGCAGTCCTGATATCTTCCGTCAAAAATCCAAAAAACACGTAAAATATTTTTTAATGCATAATGGCAAGTAAAAGTTTAACGTAAGGCCACATTATGATGTTATAAATAGAGTATTAAAAATTATACTCGATTATAAGTTCTAACCTTGAAAAAACGCAAATTTTAGAATTCAACTTTCAACGCCTGATTGCTCGAAACTAGGTTTTTGTCGCTTGGAACGATTATGGGGGACCCCTTCAATTATTTCAAATGAATAAACAGTATTGTGACCGATTCAAACTAATTTTTTACGCTGAATTCACCGCCGCAACTCGTTTTTTAATCATGGTGTTTAGTTTTTAAAATTCAAAAATGCCATTTTTTAAACTTAATATTATAAGTAAAAAGTGGTTGCGACATTTAGTTCAGCGTAGAAAGGTAATTTGAAATTATGAGTCACAATACCATCCGTTTTTGAAATAGTGTATCTCATATAATACCAAGATTTGGCCAAAAAAATTAATCTCCATCATGAAAACGAAGTGAAAATAACTCAACAATGTCTGCTAAAGGTTATTCCTTAATATTCATCGGCGTAGGTGGTTTTATTTTGTTATTATGGACCTTTTTAAACAATTTATAATGTTAAATATCAAATTAATAGCATTTCCCGTATCTTAAGTTATTAAAAAATATTAGGCCTACGGCACTGTATTTACTAAAAATCTAGTTTAAAATTATAGGTCGTAGCACATCTATAAATTTGAAATAAATATTTCGATCCAATATGGCGGATACAAAAAAGGCTGCGGAAATTAAGTAACAATTAAAAATGAAGTATTGTATGTATATTTATATTGAATGTTTTTTTTGTATCTGAAAGCCCCATAAGGAAAAACCATAAGATTCACGGCCATAGCTTCTTGCCTACGGAGGAAATTCGCCAAAACATGGGTTTTCCTTTTTTTTTAGATAATATCTTCTACCATATTAAGGAAATTGAAAAACTGTAGTATTTTTGTAAACTTACTGACCCTTCTTAAAACTACGTAATTTGCATTACATAACTTACTGTTACCTTCATTCACTAATAATTAATTCATTTTGAAAAAGGCCTAAGTTGCATATTTGTTACTCGCTCACATAATAATTTTTCTACAGGACTCATTAAATTAACACATTAATGGATTAAAAGTTTTACATTTATCCACAAAGAGAAAGTTTCTCGTCATAGAAATAAATATACTAATACTCGAAGAGCTTGTATACGCGATTGATAGTATACCGCAACGTTGGTACACAGATACAATCTTTTTAGATCAACTTTATTATTTAAGTTAACTATTCAGAGAGCCCCCCCATTAAACCTATACTTGCATGACAGGTTACAATGAGAAGATCCCAGAAAACTATTATTTCCCTAAAGAAACAAAAAATATAAAGAAAAGGGCTAAACAGCTGATGCATTAGTTTTTATTTATAATTATTTGTTTACTTTTTCCCTGCGAAGCGGGACACTGACACCTAGTCAATATAACTATCAAACTGGTAGGATAACGAAAAGCTCCAAACATTTTACAGCACAGTGAATGCACAGTGAATGTAGAATCTATACATTCTGTGGTTGCTGAATCCATGGTGTAAGGAAAATTTTATTTAAACCATTACATGGCTGAATCTACAGTCTAAGATTAGAGGCGGTAATAAAATAAAACACAACAATAGGAGTGGAAATGTATCAATTGATGTAATATTGTAATATAGCTAACAATTAATTACTTCCTTTTATCTTAATAAACAACTTGATGAAAACTAATCAATTTATAATCCAATTTACTTAATCATCCGTCATCAGTCATTTGCACAGTATATGAAACATTTAATACGTGACGTAGTTGAAACGTGGTCCGTCGGGCTGCACTACCGACCACGTTTCAACTACGGCACGTGTAATCGGCGCACGGACCACAACATCTTCGTTTAAACATTTAATACTTTAATCAAACGTAATTTTTTATCGTTGAGAATAAATAAAACTCTTTTTAATGGAGGCTTGCTTATTTTTCTCAAAACCGTGTTCATTAACTAGTGAAACTTACCATACTCATTATATTTATTTCAAAATACTCACAGTTTCTAGTATAAGTTCAGTAACACAACGGAAAATGTGAGCATCTACTTTTTGGCAATGATTTTTCTTTTATGTAATGATGTTTATTATGGTCAAATCTGTAATCTTTATCATAATTTTACATTAACTTCTGTTCAATAAGAAACAATTTTATTATAACTGTTAGGTAACCCAAAATTCGTACAGCTAATAACTATAGTCTATCACACTGAAATTTTGAATAGACTATTCAATGAATTACTTTATCCCAATTCGAGGACTCTATAAATCAAATTTCGCCGGGAGAGGCGTCCCACTACCCCCGAAACGTCCCCCCCCCCCCCCCCCCCCGTAAAAGTGCGATGTAGATATCCGACTCGTTAAACAGACTCATGCCAGAATCCTGTCAATTGTTGTACAAAACAAAACAACCTGTGAAGGATGCTGGAGGGGGAGCTTGGGGTTGTGATTGGCTAGAACCCTCCCCTCCCCCCTTCCCCTCTCGTGGTTCCACCCCCGCCGCGTCATCGCCGATCTCCAACATTTGCATACATCAGGTGCTGTTGTCCGATTGTCCTATGGGGTCCCATCTAGAGCAAAATGTAAGTATTGTTTTTATATGGGTTTCCTTAATAGATCTAAGTATAAAGTTTTAAATAGCATTGGAAAATTAAAACTAAAGCTCTAAAATTTATTTAAGCATAATCAAAGTTTCTTATGTCCATTTAACTTTTAATTATACTTGTTAGACAGAACACTATTATAGAAAAGTATTTCTACATTTATTAGGTTAAACTGAAGTGTATATAGCCTTTGATTAAACATGGTTATTGAAAAATGGTTCTCCTGCGTAATACAGCGTCTGCGATGCGTTTCCGCGCCATACGATGAATGATATGAATTCTAGTTGTACCTAATGTAAAAAAGGGTTATTTTAGAATGAAATTTTTCCAGAAATATCTTGTACAACATTAAACTTACTTTATCTGCAATTGTGAGTGGGGGGGGGGGGGTTGTAGAGTATGCCTTGCATAGAGGAGTTGTGCGTACGCGAATGTAGGCTACTCTCGGGACTCCAAATCGCTCCTCCAAACATTAATTTTTTTTTAAATATTAACATGTAAGAGTATTTGTCGCAACCAGGGCCGAAAGTGAGGATTTGCAGGCTCGAGAACGTGTTTCAAATTCGAGATTAAGTCGAGAATTTGAAACGATCGAGAGCTGCAAAAACCTTTTTGGCCGAGGTGTGAACACTATTTTTCGCCACACCATGTAATAATATAAAGACCACATAACATTAAAAATCGGATATTTATTTGACACCTTGAAAACGAAACTTTAAAATAATGATCAAACTTACTACCTGATCAACACAGTTTCGCCCTTAGAAAAATAGAAAAACTTCCTCGGATTCATGATTTAATGTTTAGGTTGCCATGACAACTTCTTTGCTTCCCTATATTTTATCATTGAATCTTTGAGGTACCAGGGCGTAGCCCTGAGGGAATCTTTAAAAATCCGTTCTTAGTGGATGCCTACGCCCTGAGAGGAACGTCCATGCAAAGTTTCAAGGTTCTAGGTCAAATAGTTCGGGCTGAGCGATGATAGGTGAGTGGTATTGACAAATTTATAGTAGATCTTTCAAGGCGACAGTCGCCTTGGATCTTCTGGTTGCTGAGCAACAACGCAATGAAAATCATATGATTGCCACTAGCCTGCCGAGAACCTATTGAAAGCCCGTACACTTGTTCACATGTTGAATCAAGCAAATAAACAATGAGCTTACTTTCGGCCCTATGGCTGAAAGTTTTTGGCCCTCTGGCGAAAGTTTTCGGCCCTCTGGCAAAAAGAGCTTTTTTAAGAAAGAGTTTTTAGGAACGTTTTATTACAGTCTCAATTTTCCTTGTTTTATTTCATCATGCAACCGTTGCAAACGTTCTTGTCTGATTTTCAATGTGGCCGGTGCGATTTCAAGTTACGTCAAGGCCAAGCGACGTGTAAAGCTGTTACAAAACGAGTGCAGGGATTTATTCCATAGGACAACTCATTATTAGAGCCATGTGATTGACGGTCTAGTTTTTATATTACCCCGTGAACGGTGGACATGCCGCGAGCCTGTGGCGTGGACAACGCCGAACTGAGATTAATTGACTGGCAGGAACCGGTTTAGAAATTTTCGTAAAAAAATATTCATTTCTAAAGCGTCTGTATTACAAGGGAAGTAAATATTGCAAATTGCATTCTCTTTCGCAAATGAAACGAAAATGTGAAGTAAGGTTTTAGTTACACTAGCTATGTTTATCAGCTATTAGCTGATTTACTTCGTATATACCACAGTAGTACCCCATATTGAACAATATATATTCTTGTCTACTTGGCGTGTAATTATTTTGTCTAACTTCTCAGTACTCTTGACAATTTCGAACTTTTTGAAAAATCCCATGAATAAAATTAGCCTAACTAATAATGACCAAACAAGAATTTTAAAATAAATAATGCAGTCTCCAATTTACTAACATAACTATGTGAGCTGAGAAATTAACAACTGGTTTAGTAACTCACGGTGTTTTATTGCATGCTTTGGTCTTATAACGTTGTTGCCGACTTTTCCTGATGTGACGTCAACCATTTTAGTAGTGACAACCTGCTGATTAAGCTGCAAAATCATTTAAGATAGTAAGGAAAAAGGGCAGTGAACAGGTGTTAAATAAATGTTCAAACTCACAATTATTTAACGTTTGGTATAGATACCAGAATTTGGTATAGATACCAGAATATATCAGGTTTGTAAAAATGGTTTAAGGCTTCAGATGACGTGCATATGTATAAAAGAGAGAGAGGATGATGGACTTGGGCTTAGGTCTTACCATGAGACCTACGGTAACAGCTTCTTATAACTATAGGAGAAATTCGCTAAAACTTGGTTTGGCTTCTTCAGACCTACTAAATATTGCATTAAAACCACCCAGTTAATATACCTGTTGCATGTTGCAACAAACCTGCATAATCATTCTTCGAGTTATTCTTATGGAGATTACAAAAACATGTCATATCTCGCTATGTTGGATGGAAATATTTTTTTGCATTTGAAATTCGCTGAGCATGCAGGTATGCTGCAACGGGTATATTTACTATTTGGAGCCTTTCAACTAATTGCAACAGCTACATACTAGGATGAATTGTATTTGACCTATTGTTACATCATTACAAATAAAATAGTCACGGTTACCAATTTTGTTACTTATTAATCGAGATTATATTCTTTAGATAGCCATAAATTTACAAACAACACTTTTTAAAGAGAGGAATTGTTCAACTGTAACTGCTGTGTTTTAAGTTATAACCAAATATTTTATCCGATTGCAAATTATATGGGTGCCCGCCCGGGTGCCTTGAAAACTCAACATGAAAATTTAAAGATCCATTAATACATTTCACTACAGTATATTAGGAAAGTGTTTGTTTGCAAATTCGACGGTTTTAGGCTAAATCGGAGCACGACCATCCGGCCTGCTGTTGGTTCAGTGTATATTGATATTTTCAGTTTTTTGAGGTTGAAATAATGATTTAATTAAATAGACTATTTATTATAACAACATAGATTAGCTTTATTTCTTGGTTAATTTGAATACAATACTTTACATGAAATTGACATAAAAGACAACAAGGTCAATGTACCTGTGGCCTGTGGCCTGTGGCCTGTGTGGATTTGAGGTGTTATGTACTTTAAATGACATAATATAAACATATAAAGAAAACGTTAAATTAAAAATTTAAGCTCAAAGTTTGTATGCAAGTTGCTAATAGCCAAAAACTTATCAGTATCTAAACTACAAACATTTACATTTAATTTCAATCCTCTTGAGCTTACTTAGCAAACTATACACAAAGATTGATTTTATTCGATCGCTATAGAACAATAACTATAGAATAATAATCACTATAAAATAATAGCTTTTATAACTCTTTTGAATGCAAAGTAGCCCTGACCCAGTTCCTTGAATTAAAATAGCAATGCACCTAAGCAGTTATATTTGCAAATAAATCTATAAAAATAACTTCATTAAAAGGAGTTAAAGTTACAATACAAACAATTGTAAAAGTGCATATCCACGTCTGTGCAAAGATTAAAAGGTAGAGAGGGAGGAGAAGACACGGATTTGGTTTTAAGGGCGGTGAAATGCGGACACCCGGGGCTTAGCGAGCCGTCCGCACAAGTGCATTATGGGCTTACGGCGAGCAAAACATGGGCTGTACCTTCAGATAGTGAAATGGGTGCAGCTGGTTTGTAAATGTTCATTAAAATAAAGGAAATTGAGTGTAGTTAAAAAATTGCATTGTCACGAGAAGAAAAATTTATGTCTGTTCCTAATAAGTAGCCTATTTTCTTAATGTGTGTTTCAAAATAAAAAATAAAAAAATTGTATTTTTGTCTTGAGCATATTTTATTTTGAACTATCATAGTATAAGTTGTAAATAAAATATTATTTAATATTATGGATAGAAAGACAGGAGTATAGTGAGATGAGTAAAATTTGCTAATTTGCGTTGAATACAAACGTTTTCAAGCATGTAGAAGAAATAAATAAATGTTTAGGACTAAAATCGGTAAATAATAAGTATAGACACATACATTTTTGAAAATTTTTAAACATGATTTATACACAGGATAGGCATTATATTATGAAAACTATAGTTTAAAAATATTATATAGAGCAATTATCAAAGGTTCCATCCGAAAGGGGCCTTGGATTTCAATATCAACTGGTGTGCCCATTCAGAATTTCTTGGTATTAGTTGGTTGCATTTAGCGTTTTGATGTGGTTTAATTTTTTGAAGGGCTTTTAGTTCATATCTCCTTTCAAATTTTGGTTGTGGTGAGATATAAGATTAAATACCCCCGTTGCAGCAGACCTGCATACTCAGCGAATTTCAAATGCAAAACAACATATTTCAATCCTACATAGCGAGATTTGACATGTTTTTGTAAGCTCCATAAGAATAACATGGGGAATGAGTATGCAGGTGTGCTGCTACAGGTATATTAAAACTGGGTGGTTTTAATTCAATATTTAGTAGATCTGAACTAGAAGAAGCTATTTACCAAGTTTTATTGAGATATATTGAGAAATAAGCGAGATATAGAATTTTAGTTATTTCCCATAAGGTTAACATTGGGACAACGTACTGTGTTTACCACTTTCAATATCTCGGTAACCAATGGACATAGAGCAGTGTTTCAAAATACTAAATTGTTTGTTTTTTTTTAGCTGAATTCAATGGTGCCCACAAAAATTTGATAAATTTTATTTTTCTATGTAAAAAACTCTAAAAACCCATTTTTGGGGGGGTTTATC
>JAQJVK010000402.1:0-60940 GCA_035578135.1 Flexamia atlantica | reverse complement strand
TTAAATACGAACACTTTAAAAGTATTAATTTTCATTATTCATTTTTCAGCGAATTTCCTCTATAGGGAATAAGCTATTACCGTAGGTCTCATGGAAAGACCTAAGCCCGAGACCATGATAACTTTTCGTTTTGGGGCCACCAGAAGCAAAAAACATCTTTCGTTCGAATTTATATGTATATATATATATATATATATATATATATATTATTTTAGTTAACATTATTAAGTTAAGAAACAAAGTACCCTTTTTTGAAACATTTTTGATTTCGACGACTAGTTTCGACACATTAGTTCATTTTCAAGTCATGTATAGATAACCTATTTCAAAATAATATAAATAAACAAATAAGTTAACATATTTTAAATTAACAGACAGTTTACAATAAATTTTTGAATTATATATAATTATTTGAAATTTTTACTTCTTAATTGGTAAATCTTTTCAAAAATTATATTTCCTTGTGAAAGGTGAGTTGAATTTAAAACCAATTTATATATATATATATATATATATATATATATATATATATATACTTATTCTAACGCTATTCCAACCTCGTTACCTCAATAGTACACGACAGTCAATTCGATCTCAGACAGGAATCGTCATTGAGATCTCGGTCTTTCTAACTCATTATTATATATATAAACTAGAGCAATTCAATCTCACTCTATATACAGAAATTCTCATGAACATGTTCAATCATGTTCAATCATATTCAGTCATGTTCAATCATGTTCAAAGTTTATTGTTGGTAGTTCCTATTTTAGTTCATTAGAGATGAAATGACGACCTACCCAGGTAAGTATTTTAGGCTAAGGATGAATGAAAGATGACTGAAGGATAATTGAGGCGCGATCTTGTAGTCTTGTTACTGACTAAGGCCGACATATTCCTTAGACATAATAGCCCAACAGCCAGGAGACTGCGGCCGCAGTCAAAAGACCGTAATAGTTGTGCTGTAGTGGGAATGGTTGCAATAGTAGTTTGTAATAGTGAAAGCGAAATGCATAGTAGTGAAACTATACGGTTACCCAACTCTATAATTCATCCCGCATCACGGAAACACTGAATTCACATTGTGTCGACAATGTTAGATAAGAGTGCATTTCCTGATGCATTACTTCATACATGCATCACTCTTATGTAGGTACCTGTATGTTTCTAATTAAACGGATTTACACGGTGGATTTAAATTTTTACCTTTGTACTTTGCCAATCTATGTTATTAAAAGAATTTTACGCTGCAAAACTCCATATATAATCAACATGAAACTAAAGCCTATTTTACCAAGTTGTTTTTACAAGTCACGAAGTAACGCGGGCTGCTAGTTTATTGTAAAATTATTTTGTTCAGGATCACTTTATTGTGCTCCTAACCTACCAAAGACTAGAAAACTGCAAATTTTGATTATTTGAGTGAAATAATGAACAAAAACGTTTAAAATCATAAACAATTTTAATGTCACAAAAGAGTTTTGAAGAAATACAAACCAAAAAAAACCTTTGCTAAAATTTCAACTTTTGAACAATGCATTTCATTTTGAGGAGTCTTGGCGTCGTTCCCCCATCGTGAAACTGCGAATCTTGGAAGCAGCCGCTGCAAATGTGCCCCTTAGAAGTTGGTTTATGTAGAATGCTGTGAAGTTCCTGTTCTTTGTTACTTCTTGTACATCCCAGAATTGGTTTTGGGTGAGGTACACTCGTTATCAATGTCCATTTTTGGAGTTCATCCGGAGACCACGGCAATCCCATGTTTCGCCTTGCAGCGAATTGAAGCGGATAGTTGAAACATCGAAAATCAGTAAAGCTGCGGTTAATCATAACATCAATTAGCAGGGGCAAATAAAGGGAAATTCCGTCGTAGGTCTTGAGGTTCCTTGCATGTTCATTACACATGAAAACATCATTTCTCATAGCAACCGGGTATTTTCCACATTCACAGACAGCAGCTTCACGTGGCTCCATGATAACACAGTGATTTAGGAACCTTTTATCATTTTGGTTGTTTGTAAAAAACATTTTCATGTTAGAACTGATTATCATAGGAATACCGCTATTCATATTATTCAACACCCATTCAACAAACTTCTCTGGACTTATCGACCAGTATGTGGAGTATAATTTGCAAACCGCTGTGTTTTTTTTCATTATTTGTCTACTTCGCTCATCCTTGGGTACAAACTCAATTGTATTGACACCTTGTTGGCTGTCAAAAACAGTGCCCCACATTTCAAATGTTGAAAAACAATTAGAAGCAGTGGCTTGCAAAATTAAATTTCCACAAAAATAGCCCTCAATGAAAATAACTCTATCTCTCAGATGGGCCTCTGAAATCTCAGAGACAATGTAACGTTCCCATTTGTTCATTAACTGAGTCAAATCAGCCAAAGATTGTGAAGGGGTATTTGGGGAGTTCTCTAAAGAGTCTTTTTTATTTGACGCCTCCGAATCCTGGCCACTTACCATGTTAAAAAATTCCATTAGTCCATTGTCCACTACATCACTGTCTTGGTTGCTTCCCAGAATAATTGGCTGCTGCACCTCTTCTTTCTTGCATATTCCTGTTCTCAGCACCGGACCATCCGCAACTGTGTATATCCCTGAATTTTCACTGGTCACTGGGTTTAAGCACTCATCTGTCAGCTCACTGTACACTATGTCAAAATCCATAAGGCTATGAGAGTCATTAATAACATCTGGTTCACTAACACACATATATTCTATTGGACTAGTAAAATCAATAAGATCCGCCATACTTAAGATATAAAGTTTATAAGTTTTTTTAAGTTTGTGAATGAAAAGTATTAAAACCGTAAAATCATGATAAGAATATGTCTTCCAAGCGGTCTTAACAATGGACAGCATTACAATATGCCCTCTTTTATAGGGGGACCTTACACGTGGCTGTCCACCCCCCCCCCCCACTCCACGCGATGTTGTGTCAGTCATGATGTCATGTGACCTATGTGAGAATTTTGTTTCCTTTTCAGATAATTCTGGAATGGAGGCCTCCGACTCCTCCAAAGACTCAGCTAGTCGCCCGGAGATCTGTTGGGATTTCACAAGTGGCTGATGAGAAAAACATCTTTTGTTCGGAAAACCGATAAATGTAATTTGGTTGTGAATCGAATTCCCGATTGAAAAATTAAATTTTAGTGGCTCGGAGTCCCGACATATGTACTAGTACTTCGCGGGACAGTTATATTTAGTGAGTTTCGGCATTTGGCAAGTTTGCCGGGTTTCGAAGTTTAGGAACTCTTTTTCAGGATTGGCAAAAGTCTGAAGATAGAAACTTACATTGTTCGGAAAACCGATAAAAAAGTAATTTGTTTGTGTATCGAGTTCCCGATTGAAAAATGAAAACCTTAGTGGCTTGGTGCCGGTCGTCGGAACTATTTCAACTTCCCTGTTTTTACCAAAGTTTCAATTTCATATCTTTCAAATATTGGTTTCAGAAAAAAAAACTTAATAACAAATTGCTAAAATAGTATTTTGTGTCCAGGAGTCATAAGTTTCATGGGTCAATAATTAATATTAAAAAAATTACAAAGCCGATCCGGGACTTTTTGAACACCAGGTATACCAATTCTACACAATTTCTTGTTTTTATTAGTAATTAAAGTGATGAGTAGCCAAAACTCTACCGTGTACTATCGTGTCGGCTCGTGGTTTATGAGTAACATCAGTTCCGGACAAGAAAATCGTTTACTTTTTGAACAAGAAGATGTAGGCGGACTAAATGTTCAGGAATTTTTTAAAACACATTACAACCCCCAAAAGTTGTGTGTGATAAAAAGCAAAGGATTTGTAAATCAAGATCGAAAAAATATTAAAATACAACAGTACAGCCCTAACCATCCTTCGATGTCGACTAACAACTATCCTCCAAATACACCACCGATCCCGCCTAAAACCCAACCATCGCCCCCGTGTTGAGTTCACAGCGACACCCGCGCCCGAGTAACCCTTTAAAATAGTTCAATTTGGTGACTATTTTGGCACCCGGAAAAAATTTTACAATAATACATGAGTACATATTTTACAAGCAGTACATGAGTTTTGGAAGCGTTTGCCGGCGCCTGAGGCCCTTTTAAAATTGGTCAACGTGAAAAATGTTTGCCTTGGAGGTAATTTCCGGCGCTCGTGGGGCCCTTTCATACTGTTAAGGAGCTTAATTAATTTTTTTGGTGGCGTTTGACGAAGCCCAGAGCACCTTTTAAAATTGCGCAACTTGCCAAATTTAATTTAGGTGGCATTTACCGGCATTGTTAAATGATTAAAAGTGTTAATCATGAAATTTGGCGACTTTCCTTGGCAACCGGAGAGCATTTACAAATCGTTCAACATGCTAAACATGAGTTTTGGTCATGTGAAAGTGTTTGCCGGAAGTTACAGTTTATTGCTCTATTACGGATCAATATTGTTCAACCCGGTAGACTAGGTAACAAGAGGGTACTTGACCAGTGGCGATGTGGGTCATTATACCACACATATGACGCCACTACTGTTACATAATCGATTCTACGACATGTGACACAATGTCAACTGAAGAAAGTGGAAGATATTGGGTTTGTCGATAAAAGATTATTAAAAAATAACTAACTAATCAGTTTCAAATTTTTATGGAATATATTAGGATTGTTCATAAACATTTTTGGAAAGTTTAATAATTTTAACATTATTATTATTTTTGTTCTTGTGAATTTTGTAAAATGTTTTTATTCCCACGCACGGGGGGGGGGGGCTAGTTTGTGGGAGTCGCGCTGCGGAAGGCTCGGATTCTCCACGGCGAGGAGTGCAATGTTGCCAGTGTGGCTTGGTGTGACTCATGCCACCCTAAATTTAAAACTCATTTTTCAATCGGGAATTCGATAAGGCGCAAAAACTTGTTGAATTAACTATTCGGGCCCCCGATCTGAAGTGTCCTTTGACTTTGCATCGGAATCCCGTTTCAATTTCAAACCATTCGGGATTCCGAATAATTCACAAATCCCCCCCCCCCTAACCCCCATCTCACGTCCACCGGAGAGGGAACCACGGGTATATATACGGGTGATACAGAGACCCTGCTCAGTAATCGTGTGGTCAACTAGCTTGAGTAGTTCCAAAATGAACACGCGAGTTATTTTATTCATCGTACGTGAATTTTTGATTAAGGAGTTTGGGTTTACAACGTTTGAACGCACCTGTCCTAAGTTCACGGAGGAAGAGTTTACAGAGTACAAAGAGAGAAAAGGAAGAGTTAACAGCATATGCGAGGAAGTACTAGTGAAGAGGAATGTAAACATCCCCATTGACACGGGATTCACTGTAAGTAATTTTTGATTTTTTCGATAATATTCTAAAATTGTAGTCTTAACTAGCATATAGGTTGATATGGTGCCGCATTCTGCTCTCTTTTACGGCAAGTAACAAGAGGTAAGATAGCTCCCGGATCCACAGACACGATGTCAGTATAATCTTGTTGAAAATCCATTTTTCTCTTTTTTAGCGGACCTCCTTCTTGTTTAGTAATATCCGATTGTTTTGTTTTATTGATGGATAGTGATACTTGAATCCCATCCGTCTGTATGCTATATCCAAAACCAGGGGGACAGTTGAAATAACGTTTCCAGTATATACCAGCACTGATTTCATTGAACTGTTTCCATGATCCGGGGACGTTTTTTGGATCCGTCCTCCGTAATAGTTCATACAATGCAAGGCTGTCGTATGTCAAATGAGACGCTCCGTTTTTTAATATCGGAAACAAAAGAAATGATTTTCGCCCAGCAGAAGTAAACTCTTTTTGAATGTTGTAGAATAACTGGATGAATTTCCAGTAGTCTTTGTTGATTTCTCGGTTTGTAACATTACCATTATTATTGAACCATTCTTCAATTTCTTGATTCTTGACGTTAGATGATGATTGATTTTCGTAGAAAATGTCAAAACAAGTATCGTGGACTTCTTTCTTCGATAACGTTGGAAATTTCATTTTCAAATAGCGTTTGATCCTTGAAAAGGCGTGAAAAGTGATGTTGGTCTCTGTGATGGTTTCATAACGTTTTGCGATATGAACATCAATTGGTTTCTACTTTTTAACCGACTTCCCCCACCAACAAAAGGAGGAGGTTCTCAATTCGTCTTGGGAGATGTTTTTTTTTTGTTTTTTTTTCTAGGGATGTTCACCGATTTCTTTGCGATACTTTTACCAATCAACGTGATTCTACTACCAAAATAACCGGAATGGTTTCCCGTAGGTCCCATATATAACATTTTGTTTCATTGAAATATTTATTTAGGAGAAAAGTCCAAAAAACCTCAAATATTCAACATTTTCAAATACTTGTTGTTTACAAAACAAAGCTAAGGTGAACAGGGATAAGTCAGGTTTATTTTATTACAGCTGTTACATCCTTCAAACTAAATTTATAATTATAGAGCAAATGATCAGCTGCTTCATGTCTATATAATGTCAAAACAGTTTGTCTTCTAGGTTATGAATTAATTATATGTAGATTCAAACACAGTCAATTCCATTATGATTATTATTACTTAAATAAAAAAAGTGTAAACGAAAAAACATGAATGAAGAAGAGCAAGTCTAAATCTTAACGTTTTAGCGTGGCCTAGGAATACCTCAGAAATACATCGGAAACTTGGATCTTGTGAAAGAACTTAAGCCCATCATAGATTTCTTCTATAGCACACCAGTTAATTTTAAATGGCCATAAAAAATAATGTCATCGTCGTACAAAGAGGAATTTTTGTGACTTGTCATATGTGAGCGCTCTTGCAGTTTCCACTGAAAAAATCCCCAACAGGCTTTGGAAGTCATTGGTCATTGTGAGTTCGTGTTTCACAGGTTGAAACATGCGAAACATTATTTTTATATATCTTATTAGACAACTTATAGTGCTAACGTGCAAGCATCGTAATTCGAGACTAGATCGATCTTATGAGTGAGCCCCTGGACAGTTTTGCAAATGTACTTAAATTAACTCATTTTCCATTTTCCAGGTGCCAAGCACATGGTTATCTTGTAATAAAAACCTCAACAGTAAACTGTCCGAGAAAATCTGTCGCCAAATTCGAGGGTTCAATCAATTCAATAGAAGATTGTAATTGTGCACGTGAGATAATTCATAATATGACCGCCGCGTATCAGAATTTCAGAAATGTTCCTAGGCTGTGCTGAAGGGATAAGGTTTTAATGTTTAGTTTATCTGCTTTAAAAATTGTTTTGAGTATTCTCCCAAAATTGCAATGTTGTGGTCGTGAGTTTGTAAAGCAAAAAAAGCGTAAATACATTAAATAGTAAACTTTGTCTGATATATCTGTTTGTGTCTTTAGGATAGAAACGCGCAAAAACTAATAAATAGATTGAGCTAAGCACAGCGGCAATCTATTCCAGTTCTTAAAATACAGTTAAAAAATGCCACTGGCGTAGAAAGACACAAAATAAAAAAAAATACACCTGAAAATATTTTGCATTGAGCAGGATCAAGATCAGCTGTTTCGAGCTAACAAAAAAATTGACTATACATTAATATCTCTTAAACGGTCAATGTTGAAGAACTGGAACATACTCGGTGTCAGACAATTTTACACCCTCAAAATCTTTAAATATCTGGTGGCTTATCTATGTTATATAGAACAACTAACTGTTTAAATAATCTTTTTGCTCACAGTACAGTAGTGAAATGCTGTGAACATTTAAATATTGTTTTACAATGTAAATATGGTTTTGAATGCACGTCAAATGTGAAAATTACGAACCTATTAAGCTGAGAATTTGCCAGTAATGTATTTGGCCCATATAGGACTGATCTGTAAAGCACATGTATAGGCTTTTAAAATCCCTTATAAAATGAGATGTTTTCAAACATGTGGCCATATGCACAGCGCATAAGTAATAAATAGCTGGACACGTGGAGACTATAACAAATTATAATGTGTACTATATACATTGTCATTTACCTGATTCTTCGCTGTACAAGAGACTGTTCTAACCTGTCCAAAAAATGAGTTCAGCAAATACAGTAGTACAGTTTAGAAATCTATTAAGTGATTGAGCCATCAGCGAAATGAACTGGAGTGGAGTATTAATGGTATCCTACAACTATTATTGAATAAATCGGAATCAAACATAGAAGACAAAAACGTCCACTAAAAAGTATGAAATAATTTATTTTTGGTAAAAAAAAAACAACCGACTTCAAACGCTCTAAAAAGTATAAAATAATTTTATTTTATAAGTCAAATTTCGTAATATCCAAGCTCACGTATTTCAAGTCGGCGCGGCTCTATATTGCATCTTAGTTATGTATCTTCTTGGCAGAATAGCTAGAAGTTTTAATAACATTTGAAGAATGTATTTGTTGTATGGCTTACCGGTACTTGAATGTAACATTAAAATAAAAATTGTGTGTTAATTTCATATAAATAAGAGAGGAGAGTTTTAAATTTAGACTAGAGAATTTACTTGTGGGTCTTGGGTCTACAATACTGTAAAAATTGTATTTTAAATCAAACTGTTCGAGTTGACGACTGAAATTTTATCCCGCAATTATTATAATTGAGATCAAACTGAGATATTTAATCACTACTCACAGTTGAGTGTTTCATATATTGATAGAGCCGCGCCGACTTGAAATACGTGAGCTTGGATATTACGAAATTTGACTTATAAAATAAAATTATTTTATACTTTTTAGAGCGTTTGAAGTCGGTTGTTTTTTTTTACCAAAAATAAATTATACAGTAGTAATTCGGAAACGGTCTCATAGCTAAATATTTGCCATAAGAATAACATTGGACAACGTACTGCGTTTACCGCCAAACTAAAATATCAATTATTTTTGCAACCAGTTGACGTAGACTAATGATTCAAAATACTAGATTATTTAGTTTTTAAAGCCAAATTTAATGGTTGCAAGTATATTTTCTTTAAAAGTTTCGGTTTTTGTGAAATTTGAATAACATGAATTTTTTAATACTTAAACCCCCATAACTTCTGAACCTGAATTTTTACAGACATGCGGGTGGTGTCATTTTATTTGTTATCTTAAGCACTAAAAACCATGACATTTTTATCAAAATCGTTAGAGCCGTTTTTGAGAAATTTGGATTTTTGTCATTTTTATGGGTTTTTATGGGGTAAATACCCTTAAAAATCAAAAATTCAAAAAAAATGAAAAATACGCCTGGAGATACCACGGCTTTATACCTACATGCCAAATTTCATGAAAATCGGACCACTGGTGTCGACTCTAGCTTTGTTTACATACACACACACACACACACACACACACACACACACACACACACACACACACACACACACACACACACACACACACACACACACACACACACACACACACACACACACACATTCACACACACACATTCACACCGATACAATTCAACAGCAATTACAATTTTGTCATTTGTTTTAGGTCAGAGGTGTAATATTGGAGGCGCTTGAAATGTATGGGATACACCTCCCGGACTATCTTGAAGAAATAAGCAGGACGTTGGCAAAACGACTGGACCAAATAAATCCCTCATCCAGATTCTCATCGGGTTCCAACAGATTCTCGTCGGGTTCATCATCAGGGAAACTAGTAAGGTGGATAGATTACTCAAAAAATAAAATTATCAGACAATGTGATGCATGTGGAAAAATGAGCAACTGCTCAACCTTTGCCTACGAGGAAGAAACTTCAGATGAATGCAAGACAATATGTTGCATTTGTCTGAAGCTTGACCCGAGGCAGTGGTCAAGGAAGCAGCTGCTCATAGATTGTCCACATAAAGATGGGATTTTAATTTAAAAGGATACTAAAAATTATGACTCTAATGTTAATGTCAAATTTTGATTGATTTTTTCAAAATTTATATTTTTTCTAAATTGATTCTTTTTATTTTTTATTTACAACTATAATACAAGCCAAGATTTTCTGGACACCTGGTATACCTTTGAAAATTATTTAAAAAATGTTCGACTACGATTACTTTTAATATTTGCATCTATACTCTATCCATCTTACTAGTATTCAAATTAAATTCAAGTCAATACTTATTCTTTAAGTAGCCTAGAGGATGTAAATAATGTAAATATATTTAGTATAAAATAAATGTAGCCTTCATATTTTATGTCTTTTATTACCCTTGTAACATTTTTGAATAGTCTTGATGTTCCATAACCCCCTCAGACCCAAATGTTTCTGAGAAGGTTACGATTTTAAACCTTACTAGTGGCTTGTAGGGGCAAAAGCCCCTAAAAAAAAATACAAATGCTGGGTATTTAATTTTTCCTTCACACACACAGCTCGGTAACAGTTTGACAGAATTAAACGTTTAAAGTTTAATGTTAAAGATATTTTGACATTTGCTAGTACGTATCAGAATTTTAAGAAAGTGCGTTACTTCAGTATAGTAAAGGACTGAATTTTTTGGAACAGTGGCGCCACACTTCGTTCTCAAAACAAACTCAGTCTACTTTGTTTACAATTACACCGAGAAAAATGTTTAGTCTAGTCGGCATGGTAAATCAACATTAGCATGCTACTGTACGTTACATACGTAAATACGTCTGTTTCACCGTTAGTACGTAGGAAATACCATGATAGAAAATAAGCGGCATTGTGTTTCACCATGCCATAAGCATGGCAGTCTGTCCTCGTTTTAGCACCCTTTAAGTATGATTCATACGGCTTTTTCTCTCAGTGTAAATATATGGACATGGTTTGAAGAAATTCTTCAGGTTAACCACAGACTGCAGCACTTTCATTTCCATAATAATAAGCAAATAAATAAGGATGAAATCATGGTCTTCCGTTGACGACTCCACGCTCCACGTTGGAGACTTTGGTTCCACTTCATAAAGGAAGTTAGGTTTGGAGACCATGAGTTGGTAAATAGTTGATATTGAGGATTTTACATTACGTTCAACACTTTTTCATGATTGCAAGTGAGTAAATACTGCTTTGTCTTGGTACATTCAAAATTAAATATACTTTTGATTGGCCAAATTTAAAGGTGAACCTTTTTGGTAGGATCAAATTTAAAGTTGACGTTACACTCAATAGCTTTTAGAGCAGCACATTCTGTTGTTCCTCAGTCAAAACTATGACCATTTCCGACCGCACATAAACCTGGTAGAGCTGGGCCTTAAGAATAAATGATGAAGAAGTCTGCTCTGTACCTATAGCCTGCGCTTATTCGATTGTGTAAATGTTACAAATCACTTAGCTTTAAATAAGCATCAGCTACTACTACATGATACAATGTAAAAGTAACAGTCGTATTTAATTCCTCTGGCTTTTTAAGGTTAAGATCCCTAAATTATAAAAACGGAAAATTTAAAAGTAAAAAAAAACAGTCATGTGTTATAGTACGTTCAACCTATTTTGCTGGATTTTAAATAAACCATATATCAACATCTAGAATGCGGTTTTAAATCAAGTATAAGCAACACATGTTTTATTGTAAACAAAGCAGACGTTTTTAGATCCCAATGCTTTTTAAATGGCAGATATTTTACGTTAGTTCTCGTTTTCTGGTGAATTTCAAGCAATTCCATTATTTTTCCCGCCATCACGGAATAGAGACCTTTAATTTGAGCCCTCTCCCATCTTTGTACGACTTGCCTGACGCCTACAATTTTGACGCAAAGAATCGCCTTACGAAATTAAATATATGACTAGAGGCTTGAAGGGGCTAATAGCCCCTAAGCATAATCCTTCTTTACTATAGTACAAAATTCCTTCTTAGAAAGTAGGTTTTTGGATCCACAAAATTATGATTATATCTAGCATTTGGTTTTAAGTAAACAAAGCCTGCCTTTTTACATCCCAATGGTTTTTTAAATGACAGCTATTTTACGCCATTTCTCATTTTATAGTGAGCTTAAAGCAATTTCTGTATTTTCCCCGAGTCCCTGGGATGGAGACCTTCAATTTCAGCCCCCCTCCCATCATCCTGCGACCTTCCAAACGCCCATACTTTCGGCGCAAAAATTTCCCTTACGTAATTATATATAGATCATTTGGTATTAAATCTGCATCGTTATAACATAAACTAATCAAACGTACTTAACTTTTTATAATTTTAAATTATGAAAAAACTCAAACCCTTAATTATTATAAAATCCGAAAATCTTAAATTTAAAATATTTTTTGTTATAGTGCATTGAACGTGCATAGTTAGCTGCATTTTGAAAAAAATCAACATCTACCATATGGCTTTGAATCAAGCATTAGCACCACATGTTTAATGTAAACAAAGCAGACGTTTTTCAATCCCAATGCATTTTAAATGGAAGATATTTTTCGTTATTTCTCATTTTCTGGTGACTCATGCCACCCTAAATTTAAAACTCATTTTTCAATCGGGAATTCGATAAGGCGCAAAAGCTTGTTGAATTAACTATTCGGGCCCCCGATCTGAAGTGTCCTTTGACTTTGCATCGGAATCCCGTTTCAATTTCAAACCATTCGGGATTCCGAATAATTCACAAATCCCCCCCCCCCTAACCCCCATCTCACGTCCACCGGAGAGGGAACCACGGGTATATATACGGGTGATACAGAGACCCTGCTCAGTAATCGTGTGGTCAACTAGCTTGAGTAGTTCCAAAATGAACACGCGCGTTATTTTATTCATCGTACGTGAATTTTTGATTAAGGAGTTTGGGTTTACAACGTTTGAACGCACCTGTCCTAAGTTCACGGAGGAAGAGTTTACAGAGTACAACGAGAGAAAAGGAAGAGTTAACAGCATATGCGAGGAAGTACTAGTGAAGAGGAATGTAAACATCCCGATTGACACGGGATTCACTGTAAGTAATTTTTGATTTTTTCGATAATATTCTAAAATTGTGGTCTTAACTAGCATATAGGTTGATATGGTGCCGCATTCTGCTCTCTTTTACGGCAAGTAACAAGAGGTAAGATAGCTCCCGGATCCACAGACACGATGTCAGTATAATCTTGTTGAAAATCCATTTTTCTCTTTTTTAGCGGACCTTCTTCTTGTTTGGTAATATCCGATTGTTTTGTTTTATTGATGGATAGTGATACTTGAATCCCATCCGTCTGTATGCTATATCCAAAACCAGTTGACAGTTGAAATAACGTTTCCAGTATATACCAGCACTGATTTCATTGAACTGTTTCCATGATCCGGGGACATTTTTTGGATCCGTCCTCCGTAACAGTTCATACAATGCAAGGCTGTCGTATGTCAAATGAGACGCTCCGTTTTTTAATATCGGAAACAAAAGAAATGATTTTCGCCCAGCAGAAGTAAACTCTTTTTGAATGTTGTACTGGATGAATTTCCAGTAGTCTTTGTTGATTTCTCGGTTTGTAACATTACCATTATTATTGAACCATTCTTCACTTTCTTGATTCTTGACGTTAGATGATGATTGATTTTCGTAGAAAATGTCAAAACAAGTATCGTGGACTTCTTTCTTCGATAACGTTGGAAATTTCATTTTCAAATAGCGTTTGATCCTTGAAAAGGCGTGAAAAGTGATGTTGGTCTCTGTGATGGTTTCATAACGTTTTGCGATATGAACCATCAATTGGTTTCTACTTTTACAGTAGTAATTCGGAAACGGTCTCATAGCTAAATATTTGCCATAAGAATAACATTGGACAACGTACTGCGTTTACCGCCAAACTAAAATATCAATTATTTTTGCAACCAGTTGACGTAGACTAATGATTCAAAATACTAGATTATTTAGTTTTTAAAGCCAAATTTAATGGTTGCAAGTATATTTTCTTTAAAAGTTTCGGTTTTTGTGAAATTTGAATAACATGAATTTTTTAATACTTAAACCCCCATAACTTCTGAACCTGAATTTTTACAGACATGCGGGTGGTGTCATTTTATTTGTTATCTTAAGCACTAAAAACCATGACATTTTTATCAAAATCGTTAGAGCCGTTTTTGAGAAATTTGGATTTTTGTCATTTTTATGGGTTTTTATGGGGTAAATACCCTTAAAAATCAAAAATTCAAAAAAATGAAAAATACGGCTGGAGATACTACGGCTTTATACCTACATGCCAAATTTCATGAAAATCGGACCACTGGTGTCGTCTCTAGCTTTGTTTACATACACACACACACACACACACACACACACACACACACACACACACACACACACACACACACACACACACACACACACACACACACACACATTCACACACACACATTCACACCGATACAATTCAACAGCAATTACAATTTTGTCATATGTTTTAGGTCAGAGGTGTAATATTGGAGGCGCTTGAAATGTATGGGAGACACCTCCCGGACTATCTTGAAGAAATAAGCAGGACGTTGGCAAAACGACTGGACCAAATCAATCCCTCATCCAGATTCTCATCGGGTTCCAACAGATTCTCGTCGGGTTCATCATCAGGGAAACTAGTAAGGTGGATAGATTACTCAAAAAATAAAATTATCAGACAATGTGATGCATGTGGAAAAATGAGCAACTGCTCAACCTTTGCCTACGAGGAAGAAACTTCAGATGAATGCAAGACAATATGTTGCATTTGTCTGAAGCTTGACCCGAGGCAGTGGTCAAGGAAGCAGCTGCTCATAGATTGTCCACATAAAGATGGGATTTTAATTTAAAAGGATACTAAAAATTATGACTCTAATGTTAATGTCAAATTTTGATTGATTTTTTCAAAATTTATATTTTTTCTAAATTGATTCTTTTTATTTTTTATTTACAACTATAATACAAGCCAAGATTTTCTGGACACCTGGTATACCTTTGAAAATTATTTAAAAAATGTTCGACTACGATTACTTTTAACCCTAGAGAGCTCGCGCCTACCGCTGTAACGTGAGAGCTCGCGCGGGGTAAATATTTACCCCATTATGTTTTATTGTATTTATTTAATGAAACAACAAGCAATTAATTTGAAACATATTACAAACTTTCATGTCAACTATATTTAACTTATATCACTCCATCATGTAGAAAGTCTTAACAGAAAAGCATACTGCTCACACATAAAACAGTCAACACAAGTTTCTACTGAATGGTCCTTGCAGATACTTTTACTGCAATTAGCATAGCACTTGGTAGTTTTTCAGTCCAAATTTCAAAATTTCCTGATTAGAAATCACATCTGGCATTTTTTTCCGAGTTGTTGCATTGGTTCTTGTTGCAGTATTCCTAAAGCGCAGCTTTATGTGCGTTCTTAGGTCTCTTGGTAATGTTACAATTTAAGTACAGCGTTGACTTAACACGTGATTTGCCGTTACAAATTTTGCGTTACATCAACTTAGACTTACAGGTCAGCCACTAGACGAGTTGACTGGAAGGTACTGAAGAGGAGAAAGCACTGGGGTGCGTCTTCGCATACTTTTTCTTGTGTTAAAAACGTGCCTGGAGAAAATTTACCCCGCGCGAGCTCTCTAGGGTTAATATTTGCATCTATACTCTATCCATCTTACTAGTATTCAAATTAAATTCAAGTCAATACTTATTCTTTAAGTAGCCTAGAGGATGTAAATAATGTAAATATATTTAGTATAAAATAAATGTAGCCTTCATATTTTATGTCTTTTATTACCCTTGTAACAGTTCCATATAACGATGTAGAACAGCTATGTGAACAGTATATTTTAAATATTTGTAATTATCCACCGCCGGTGATAATTTCACAGGACCTATTGACCGAATAGCTGTTCTAGAACAGCTATTTGAACACAATTACAGCTCCTATTTACTAATCAATGACAAGCCTAAAAGATTGTACATGTTTAATTAGTGAAAAGTTTGAAACATTGTACCAAAGTAATGCTAAACTCATTTGTATTGCACTAAAAAAATCCTATGGGATCTCATGGGTTTCTCTGCAAGATAATAAAGAAAGTTGAAGTTTAAAACTGATCAAATCATTGCAATTTACATTCAATTTCAGTAACAAAAGACAAAAATCTGACAAGTGACCGAAATGCGGAACCCGGTAAGTTTCCAAAATGCGAAACTCGTGGTTCCCACCTTTTATCACCGAAGACAAAGTACTTGGTAAAACAGATACAAGCCTTCATGGTGTTCCCACTTTGGACTCAGAGCATTTTGCTCATGTTAACAAGCGCTTTTAGTGATTCCCCAATTCAGGGACTTTGCTACGCTGTGGTTTTTCCACACGACTCCAACAGATTTTCCAGTTCATGAAACTCCAACAAATATCGGAAATTTGAAACCCGAAAAATTTCCGAAACACGAAACACTGACAAATGCTCGACAGTGTGGATACCGTGCATTTTCCTCCACATGTAACAGCACAGATGGGTGAGGTTTGAACAACTCAGCAGACAGGTATCGTAATTTTTTCTAAATTTTATCCTCCTCAGTCCCAAGTGTTCCTGAGAAGGATACGATTTTGAAACTTATGGCTCAAAATCTTGTCCGCCGACGAAAGACGAACGGACATAATTCAACAGAATGTTTTTTGCACCATTTTTGTCCCTGTTCACGCCACTATGACATACTGGGCAGTAGACATAACGGTGTGGTGTCTTCGACACGACGACATTTGATGAAATGTTCTGTTCGTTGCAAGAACTACACCTTTTAGTTGTGTATCTCTCGTCAAACACTATAACTTTGTGTCCTCGTCTCCGTAGGGCTGATATTAGTTTTTCATGTGAAAACTTTCTCCTGGTGCGAAACTTAGCGGTCTTCATGAACGTAGCGCCGGCTCCGTACACGATCACTTTATCTTCAGGCGTAAAGTACTCTTTGGCGATGTTGTCGAAAAACCGTTGAAACCTCGTGTATCGGTCGAACTTCAACCTTCTCATTCTACGTAAAACGTAAATCTCTTGTCGGCGTTTGAACCATTTCAGTTTGAATTCTGTAAACGTCCAGTAATCGAAACTACTCTTTCCAATAACAATATTTTTTTCCTTTTCTATTCGCTCCCGATCCATTCGGATTTCACGGTCGATATCATTTGTCCACCGTTTTCTTTTCTTCTCACGAAAGTAAACACCGGTGTCGCAGATAACACGGCCTGCAGATAGTGATTGGTAGATGAAATCATTCTGCTCTCTTTTGCGGCAAGTAACAAGAGGTAAGATAGCTCCCGGATCCACAGACACGATGTCAGTATAATCTTGTTGAAAATCCGTTTTTCTCTTTTTTGCCGGACCTCCTTCTTGTTTAGTAATATCCGATTGTTTTGTTTTATTGATGGATAAAGATACTTGAATCCCATCCGTTTGTATGCTGTATCCAAAACCAGGGTGACAGTTGAAATACCGCTTCCAGTAGATCCCAGCGCTAACTTCGTTAAACTGTTTCCATGATCCGGGGACATTTTTTGGATCCGTCCTCCGTAACAGTTCATACAATGCAAGACTGTCGTATGTCAAATGAGACGCTCCGTTTCTGAATATCGGAAACAAAACAAACGATTTTCGCCCAGCAGAAGTAAACTCTTTTTGAATGTTGTAGAATAACTTGATGAATTTCCAGTAGTCTTTGTTGATTACTCGGTTCGTAACATTACCATTATTATTGAACCATTCTTCAATTTCTTGATTCTTGTCGTTAGTCGATGATTTATTTTCGTAGAAAATGTCAAAACAAGTATCGTGGACTTCTTTCTTCGATAACGTTGGAAATTTCATTTTCAAATAGCGTTTGATCCTTGAAAATGCGTGAAAACTGATGTTGGTCTGTGTGATGGTTTCATAACGTTTTGCGATATGAACCATCAATTGGTTTCTACTTTTACAATCGTAATTTGGGAACTGTCTCATAGCCAAATAACGGTCAATGACATGATCAGGATCATGAATTTTGGGATTGGACCCTTTCAAAGCGTGCAAAAACCTCAAAGCGTTTATCTTAGGAAAGCAGTGGACAAATTCTGAGGTGGACATTCTGTCCATATACGATTTGTAGAAGACATTTATCAACAGTGACATTTCGATTTGCATGGGTGATAACTCTTCCACATCCCTGTTGATCTCTTTCCACAATTCATCCTTTTTCGACGATAAAGGACAGAAGAAACTTCCGATACATTTCTTCACGGTGTATATTCGGTCCAAGTCGTTGTTTCCATCGTCTCTGATCCGTTTCTTGTGGGAAGCACACTTTTTTGAACTGGATCGTTTGTGATCCGTACCTCCACATGAAGGGCAACATGACATTCCACAACGCGAAATCTGAACACAAATCGATATCTGAATGAGCCTAAACCCAGTTAACACCCTGTACTTATAACTTTATTTTTCGTCGACATTCCTACAGTCAACATTGAAAGTCGAGATCAAAATCTTAACAATAGGGAATAAACTATAGAAAACAATAAGGTTGAAAATCGCATATTTTATTTGTCCCTGAAAAGGTACATTGGGTCTCAGGAGGTTATAGATTGTATTCATGACCTTCCCATTTGATGTCCACACACACAATGAGTGTTTCCCCCACCATTTTTGGGCGTGGCCTAATTTTACCAACCAATAGAATTCGAGTATTTTTCCCGCCAAAAATTCCAACCAATCAGAATGCCGGATTTTCTTGAAAACGACAAAAATCACTCGACGAGGGGGTCCAAAAAGTATATATACAGCTTATCATTCGCGCGCGACTCATTTGCTCCTTACCCAATATAATGGCTCCTTCAAAGAAGGAGCAAGAGAGGGGGTGGTGTGCGGAGCAAATTTTTTATAAAATATTTATATATACATATGTGTATGCGGAATGGAAAGTGTTTTGCAAAAAGAAATTTTTGCCAGGGCCCGGTTCGGATCTGTTGTCAATATCTATCAACAAACATTAAAAAAACCCCGTTTATCCGAACCCGCTTACACCCCGATAATCAGAACACCAATTGATGCAAAAATGTCCAAGTGACACTTTTTCTGGCATCCCTGACACCATTGAACAGAGACGAATACTTCCTCAGATCAAACGAAACACAAACATCTCCCCACATTACCCTAACTTTAACCCATTACGCTCAGATGAAAGTACTATAACCCAATGCAGTGCAACAAACAAGGGCACCGTCACAACGGACGTCACGGCGTTGCGGTGCCGTTGGTTATTGCAATTCATTAAACAACGGCGCCTTTACTTTGCGGTCACCACAATTATTACAGCTTTCAAAAATACAAAACCCGAGAAACTTCCGAAACGCGAAACACCGGAAACTTTCCGAAATGCGAGACTCAGACAACTTTCCGAAACGCGAAACTCTGACTAAATTATTGAAATGCAAAGCTCCGACAAAATTTCATACACACAAAACTTCGATAAATTACCTAAATGTAAAACCCGACAAACTTTCGAAACACGAAAAATTCTCGACAGTGTAAGTACTTTGCATTTCCTACCCAATTACCAAAGCAAGGATGGTTTAGATTTGAACAACTAATCTACACCTTGATGTAGAGACAAATACCTCCTCAGATAGTAAGGCAGTATACCTCCTCAGAGATCCCTGACACCCCTGAACAGACAAATACATCATTCGAGAACACCGTATAGTGTCCGGTGAACGCCTTGTTGCGTCCTTTTCACAACTGTGGTTCGCGGGCAGTGAGCCACTAAATTTTTATCTTTCAATCGGGAGTCCGATACACAAAGAAATTACTATTTTATCGGTTTTCCGAACAATACAAGTTTCTCTCTTCGGCCTTTAGCCAAACCCCATCAGATCACCGATTTGCCGGAACCGCGATAATGTTCCTAATAACTTTCAACAGGCAAAACTGTGACAGTTCTCTGACAAAAGCATGACTTTTTACCGTCTGACTTCAAACGCGAAAGAACTACAACAGATATCAGAGAATTTATTTGGAAAGTTTTCCGACAAATTTGTCGGGATAGTTTTGCCAAAATTTGTCGAGATAGTTTTGCAAAAATTTGTCGGGATAGTTTTCCGACAAACTTCTGACAAGCAGAACCCGACGAAACCCCGGTCTCGACGAAACCCCGACGAATTTGTCGGGATAGTTTTCCGAGGAATATGGAAGAGTTGTTTTCCAACAAATTTGATGGGATTTCTTTCAGACAAATTTCCGACAGGCAGAACTCGACGAAACCCTGACCTCGACCAAATCGAGATGAATTTGTCGGAATTGTTTTCTTGACGAATTTGTCAGGATTTTTTCCTTGACGAATTAGTTGGGATTTTTTTCTTGACGAATTTGTCAGGATTATTTTCTTGACGAATTTGTCGGGATTTTTCCTTGACAAATTTGTCAGAATTTTTTTCTTGACGAATTTGTCAGGATTTTTTTCTTGAGAAATTTGTCGGGATTGTTTTTTGACAACCTGTGAACAAGCAAAACTTGAAACAACCACAACAAATTTTCCGGGATAGTTTTCCTACAAACTCGTATGGACTGTTTTCCGACAAATTTCTCGGGATTGTTTTCCAATGAACTGTCGACTAGCGGAGCTCAACAAAACTCTGACCTCGACAGAAACCCAACAAATTTCTCGGGATCGTTTTCCCACAAACTGTCGACGAATAGAACTCGACAAAACTGTGACGAAATTGTTGGGATAGTTTTCCGAAAAAATTGTCGGTATTATTTCTGACAAATTTTTCAGGATTTACTTCCTACAAATTTGTCGGGATTGTTTTCCGATGAACTGCCGACAAGCGGAGCTCATCGAAACCCTACCTTGACGGAAACCCAACGAATATGTCGGGATCGTTTTTTCACAAACCATCGACAAATAGAACTCGACAAAACTGTGACTAATTTATTAGGATAGTTTTCCGACGTATTTTACGGTATTTTGTCTGACAAATTTTTCAAGATTTACTTCCAACAAATTGGTCGGGATTGTTTTCCGATGAACTGTCTACAAGCGGAGCTCGACGAAACTGTGAACTCTGACAGATAGAACTCGATGAAACTGTGATGAATTTGTTGGGATAGATTTTCCACAAATCTGTCTGTATTTTTTCCAAAAATTTTATTGGGGTTTTTCCCACAAACTGTCGACAAAATTGTAACGAACATGTTGGGATAGTTTTACCACAAATATCTCGGTATTTTTTCCGAAAAATTTCTCGGGATTGTTTTTCACAAACTGTCGACAAAACGTACTCGACGAAACTATGAAGAATTTGTTGTGATTGTTTTCCCACAAATCTGTCTGTATTTTTCTTACAGTTTTATCGGGATTGTTTTCCCTCAAACTGTCGACAAATAGAACTCGACGAAACTGTGACGAATTTGTTGTCATAGGTTAACCACAAATCTGTCTGTATTTTGTTCTGACAATTTTGTCAGGATCATTTTCCCAGAAACTGTCAACAAATATAACTCGACGAAACTGAGACAAATTTGTTGGGATAGTTTTCCGTCAAATTTTTCGGTATTTTGTTCGAAGAAATTTGTCGGTATTTTGTTTTGACAAATTTGTCGGGATTGCTTACCAACAAACTGTTGTCCGACAGTTGCCGTCCGACAAATAGAGCTCGACGAAACTGTGACGAATTTGTTGTGATAGTTTTCCCACAAATCTGCCTGTATTTTTTCTGCCAATTTTGTCGGGATTGTTTTCCGACAAACTGTCGACAAATAGAACTCGACGAAACTGTGACGAATTTGTTGTGATAGTTTTCCCACAAATCTATCTGTATTTTTTCTGACAATTTTGTCGAGATTGTTTTTCCACAAACTGTCGACAAATAGAACTCGACGAAACTGTGATGAATTTGTTGGGATAGTTTTCCACAAATCTGTCGGTATTTTTTTCGACAAATTTCTCGGGATTGTTTTTCACAATCTGTCAACAAATAGAACTCGACAAAACTGTGACGAATTTGTTGGTATAATTTTCCGACGAATCTTTCTGTATTTTGTTCTGACAAATTTGTTGGTATTTTGTTCTGACAAATTTGTCGGGATTGTCGCCGACAAACTATCAACAAATAGAACTCGACGAAACTGTTATGAATTTGTTGTGATAGTTTTCCCACAAATTTGTCTG
Source organism: Flexamia atlantica (assembly GCA_035578135.1). Lineage (NCBI taxonomy): Eukaryota > Metazoa > Arthropoda > Insecta > Hemiptera > Cicadellidae > Flexamia > Flexamia atlantica. The sequence continues at coordinate 38,925 of JAQJVK010000402.1, read as the reverse complement.
TACTCTTTCCGACAATTTCATCTGGATTGTTTTCCCCACAAACCGTCGACAAATAGAACTCGCCGAAACTGTGATGAATTTGTTGTGATAGTTTTTCGACAAATCTTTCGGTATCTTTTTCCACAATTTTCTCGGGATTATTTTTCACAAACTGTCGACAAATAGAACTCGACGAAACTGTGATGAATTTGTTGTGATAGTTTTCCCACAAATCTATCTGTATTTTTTCTGACAATTTTGTCGAGATTGTTTTCCCACAAACTGTCGACAAATAGAACTCGACGAAACTGTGATGAATTTGTTGGGATAGTTTTCCACAAATCTGTCGGTATTTTGTTCGACAAATTTCTCGGGATTGTTTTTCACAATCTGTCAACAAATAGAACTCGACGGAACTGTGACGAATTTGTCGTGATAGTTTTCCCACAAATTTGTCTGTACTTTTTCCGACAATTTCATCTGGATTGTTTTCCCCACAAACCGTCGACAAATAGAATTCGCCGAAACTGTGATGAATTTGTTGTGATAGTTTTCCGACAAATCTTTCGGTATCTTTTTCCACAATTTTCTCGGGATTATTTTTCACAAACTGTCGACAAATAGAACTCGACGAAACTGTGATGAATTGGTTGTGATAGTTTTCCCACAAATCTATCTGTATTTTTTCTGACAATTTTGTCGAGATTGTTTTCCCACAAACTGTCGACAAATAGAACTCGACGAAACTGTGATGAATTTGTTGGGATAGTTTTCCGACAAATCTTTCGGTATCTTTTTCCACAATTTTCTCGGGATTATTTTTCACAAACTGTCTACAAATAGAACTCGACGGAACTGTGACGAATTTGTTGTGATAGTTTTCCCACAAATTTGTCTGTACTTTTTCGACAATTTCATCTGGATTGTTTTCCCCACAACCGTCGACAAATAGAACTCGCTGAAACTGTGATGAATTTGTTGTGATAGTTTTCCGACAAATCTTTCGGTATCTTTTCCACAATTTTCTTGGGATTATTTTTCACAAACTGTCGACAAATAGAACTCGCCGAAACTGTGATGATTTTGTTGTGATAGTTTTCCCACAAATCTGTATGTATTTTTTTTGACAATTTTGTCAGGATTGTTTTCCCCACAAACCGTCGACAAATAGAATTCGCCGAAACTGTGATGAATTTGTTGTGATAGTTTTCCGACAAATCTTTCGGTATCTTTTCCACAATTTTCTCGGGATTATTTTTCACAAACTGTCGACAAATAGAACTCGACGAAACTGTGATGAATTGGTTGTGATAGTTTTCCCACAAATCTATCTGTATTTTTTCTGACAATTTTGTCGAGATTGTTTTCCCACAAACTGTCGACAAATAGAACTCGACGAAACTGTGATGAATTTGTTGGGATAGTTTTCCGACAAATCTTTCGGTATCTTTTTCCACAATTTTCTCGGGATTATTTTTCACAAACTGTCTACAAATAGAACTCGACGGAACTGTGACGAATTTGTTGTGATAGTTTTCCCACAAATTTGTCTGTACTTTTTCGACAATTTCATCTGGATTGTTTTCCCCACAACCGTCGACAAATAGAACTCGCTGAAACTGTGATGAATTTGTTGTGATAGTTTTCCGACAAATCTTTCGGTATCTTTTCCACAATTTTCTTGGGATTATTTTTCACAAACTGTCGACAAATAGAACTCGCCGAAACTGTGATGATTTTGTTGTGATAGTTTTCCCACAAATCTGTATGTATTTTTTTTGACAATTTTGTCAGGATTGTTTTCCCCACAAACCGTCGACAAATAGAATTCGCCGAAACTGTGATGAATTTGTTGTGATAGTTTTCCGACAAATCTTTCGGTATCTTTTCCACAATTTTCTCGGGATTATTTTTCACAAACTGTCGACAAATAGAACTCGACGAAACTGTGACGAATTTGTTGTGATAGTTTTCCCACAAATCGGTATGTATTTTTTCTGACAATTTTGTCGGGATTGTTTTCCGACAGACTGTCGACAAATAGAACTGTGACGAATTTGTTGTGATAGTTTTCCCACAAATCTGTCTGTATTTTTCTGACAATTTTGTCGGGATCGTTTTCCGACAAACTGTAGACAAATAGAACTTGACGAAACCCCAACTTTGGACTACGGGCATTTTGCTCATGCTAACAGATACCCGCTGAATAGCACATTTAGTAATTTTCGAATTCAGGTACTTCACTACGCTGTGGTTTTTCCACAAGGCAAAATCCAACAGTTTTTTCCAGTACACGAAAACCCCAACACTGGCCTTGTGGTCCGCAGCAAACCTTTAATTTCTCGATCGGGAATTCGATACACATCCAAAATACTTTTTCATCGGTTTTCCGAACAAGAGAAGTTTCTCTCATTGGCCTTTTGCCGAACCCAAATGTATTTCCGAAATACCAAAATCTCGATAGTTAGTTTTCCGATGAACCTGTCAGGATAGTTTTCCCGACGAATCTGTCGGCATAATTTTCCGATGAATTTTCCAGGATAATTTTACGACAAACTCAAGACACAAAAAGAACTCCGACAAATATGTCGGGATAGTTTCCCCGACGAATCTGTTGGAATAGTTTTCCAACAAACTACCAACACAAAAAAAACTCCGACGAATATGTCGGGATAGTTTTCCCGACGAATCTGTCGGCATAATTTTCCGATGAATTTTCCAGGATAATTTTACGACAAACTCAAGACACAAAAAGAACTCCGACAAATATGTCGGGATAGTTTCCCCGACGAATCTGTTGGAATAGTTTTCCAACAAACTACCAACACAAAAAAAACTCCGACGAATATGTCGGGATAGTTTTCCCGACGAATCTTTCGCGATAATTTTTCGACGAATCAAAATATGAATCGGGGATCCGATTGTTTGTGTGTCCGGTAAAAAAATTATTAAAGTTAATTTTCGATGACAAATATTTTGTAAACATCAAATATATCTTGATTTCAATTGACTTCATTCATCAGCAGAAATAGAAAATCGGTTTTCTCCCCTCCCCTCCCCCCCCCCCTCCTCCCGTTCCACCTTTCACCGCTCCACCGGCATGCGCGCGCTTATATAAGGAGTTTCTCCAGTAGGGCCTGGCAGTTGATAGTTGCAGTCCGAGCTTTTTGCTATCTTTATCGTTCGAAGTAAGTCGTATCTATCGTGTCGTCCTGTGATTTGTAACTTATCTCATCGGTTCTTAATAATTGTTTGCTTTCGGTTTTGATTTAAGTGGTGTGTACTAAAATGTGTTATATGAACTACATCAGTGAATAAGTTATGCGTACAGACTATACAACATTACAATGCTGATCAGTGAACTATTGTGCACGGCATCGTTCTTATTTATTTAAATGTGTTTCTTCTTGATACAATAGTAAAAGGATATAAAGCAAAATGCTAGATCTCAAGATACCGGAGACTATGTTGGTTTTTTCTGTAATTTTCTATGAGTTGATACAGTATTTGGAAGTGAGTGACATTTTGAATTTGATATGTGTAATACCGATGTTGAACAACAATTATAACGTCATCAAGACCATAATGGCTGCAAAACGTATCCACCCGACATTGATGGTACGATATTTAAGTGAGAACATTTTATATATACGTAAATATCTGTACCAAGTGACGGATCGGATTGAGGAATGGCATCTTCATATGATATTTAAACATTGCAAGAGTTTTATGGAACACTCCGACTTCATACACTTGTACTTAAAGGGAGAATCCGGAAAATTGTCATCTATTCGAACACTACAATGTTTAATGGAAAGAAATGATGTACCATTTGAATTTATTCAGCAATATTATTTTCAACCGAGATTGATGTTATCATGGAATTTCAAACCAAACAATCCACACATTATAGATGATAGAGGTAAAATGAAAGACAAAGTTTTTACATTTTTCATGACATCTTCTGAACAAACAATACCATTTAGTCTGTACGAGATATTGACCGTTGACCAGATGAAAATACTCATCAACACATTGGGCGACTTGTTATGGACGCTGGACGACAGTGAGGTTATGATAAAGAATCTGAACAAGTTTTTCAATTTTAAATGCGATGATATGGATTTTCTAAAAAAGGTCTTGTTCAGTGAATGGGGCGTCAACGATTGGAATATCGAAATTGATATACTACACAATACAGATATACCTTTTGATATCATAAAAGAGTACTGTGCGAAGAGAGCACCCCATTTAAGACGGTTTAAAGCTAGTGAGGACAAAAGAGATTATACCGTTAGATCTTCGTACAATGGCTACTTAAAACGAATCGAGAGATTTTTTAGCGAGACAACTGGGGAATTTCTGCTAAACACAGTGTCACAATCTGATTTAAAGCAACTGTTGGGAAACCAAAGTTTTTTAATAGCACTTTCAAATGGCATGTTTGATAGCACAAAGCTATCAAAAATGATGAGTAAACTCAGTTTGACCTACGTCTACCTCCTAATGCCGGCCCCTAAAAACCTTTTTTATAAAATAATTGGAATGATATTGTCAAATTATATGGATAACAAAGTCAATGGGAGTGATTTTTGTGATGAGGCACTTGAACTAACCGAGACTGATGAACAGTTTTACAAGTTCCTATATGAAAACCTTCGGGACCGTCAGATTTTATCAGCGGAAGCGTCTTTGGAGTTGATTGGAAAATTTGAAGAATACAGGTACAGCCCATTTTTAAGATATATCTCGACAAGCCCATTGCATCATTGTAAAAATGAAAATAATCTTTTGAATTGTTCTCTCGATTTCTCGAATGAAGATGTGTTTTCAAGGGAAAGGTTATATAATGCTACAGAGGAAATTACGCATATCAGATATAAGGATCGCATGGAATACCTTCATCCGGACCAACAGGTTGATATGAAAGAACTATTATTACGTAATATTCCGTTGGCGATAAAATATAAAGGGAGGGACCGTGTTTTGGATTCCTTGAAAAGAGGAGAAGCGATTATCGAGTTACCAATGGAAGTGGAAATGCCTTATAATGTGAATGCTCTGAGGAAGTTTTTCCCGGAGGAAGTTACTTTGGAAATGTTGAAGGAAGTTTGTGATCTATCATTTGTGGAACTTTTTAAATGCATGAAAAACAGCGGACATGCAGATGAACGTGTGCTTATCAAACTTTCAGATGAATCCGACCATCCTATAGCATCTGTGGATTATCCATTGAAAGAAGTATACCTCGAGAGTACAAATGAATGCTTCGATATGCTATTCAGAAATCGTGTATTATTATGGGACCGTAAGACAGGTACTGTAGATTTTGGTAGTCCATACAGAGATATGATGTTTAATTATTACTGTTGCCGTAATCCAGATGAACTTCTCAGGTCTTTATTATTTGTCAGATGGAACTGGAATACATTGTATCAGATGTTGACGGGGATAGAGAAGAATAGGTCACCGCCTTTTCCAGTCAGATACAGTTTGGGATATTTGATTGATGGCTTCATTGGTAGACGTTATTCATGCAAAGCAGAAGATGTTTGGGAATGTGGTTGGTATTCATGTGCGGAAGTCCTCACTATTCTTGAAATCATGTATCATCGTACTGAAGAACCTGATGAGGATTGGCGTAAGATAAGAGGAGCACGAAACTCAAAACTTATTGATTTCATCCAATGTAACTTTCCAGATGCCACTATGAAAAGTATCGACTTTTCGAAGTTTGATGTCTACAGTGTAAAAATGACAGATCTTGTGTATTAAATCCGAAAGACGAGGGAGATTCAGTCTTCAAACCGACGGTGAGTAATGAAACATTAATTTAACAATATTCAATTTCAATTGAAACTTGTGTCAAACAAGTCGCTAAACTAAAAGAAAAAACATACGATGGATTTGAAGTAAAATAATTGAATGTAAAGTCAAACAAATCTGTTTGGTTGAGACAAAAACCAATTTTTCATGAGTTAAAACCTTTTAATCCATGTAATAACCATTTTCAGTTCAAAATGTACTTTTGAAAATTTTGATTGGCACATTGATATCCTCCTCAGACCCAAATGTTTCTGAGAAGGTTATGATTTTGAACCTTATGGTCCAAAATCTTGTCCGCCGACGAAAGACGAACGGACATAATTTAACAGAATGTTTTTTGCACCATTTTGTCCCTGTTCACGCCACTATGTTATACGGGGCAGTAGACATAACGGTGTGGTGTCTTCGACACGACATCAGATGAAATGTTCTGTTTGTTGCAAGAACTACACCTTTTAGTTGTGTATCTCTCATCAAACACTATAACTTTGTGTCCTCGTCTCCGTAGGGCTGATATTAGTTTTTCATGTGAAAACTTTCTCCTGGTGCGAAACTTCGTGTCGAAGACACCACACCGTTATGTCTACTGCCCAGTATGTCATAGTGGCGTGAATAGGGACAAAAATGGTGCAAAAACATTCTGTTAAATTATGTCCGTTCGTCTTTCGTCGGCGGACAAGATTTTGAGCCTGGGACTGAGGAGATTAACTGTCTGATGTGATCTCAACATTTGCTTGGATGATGGAAATTTTGTTGGGAAAATGTAACTAACATACTATTGTTAATGTTTGCCAGGCCGTGAGTGGAGAGGATCATTTACCATGACAGGGAAATTAGACTGCAAGATACCCTGCAACGACTATTTTGCAACGACCTGCAAGATACTCTGCAACGACTCTTTTGAAACGACTTGCAAGATACTCTGCAAGAAAAGGTTTCCATACGACAAAAGCGCTGTGAAAAATCTACTCCTGCTGTTATCTATGCCACATGGTTGGCTGAACAATGAATTGAAGACAGTGTATACAAGTGCAAAGCTGTATTTGTAAATAGAAAGTGTGTTTGGAAAAGTTCAAATTCTTATTGAAGGTTGCTGTAACATTTTTGTGACAATGTATTTTTTTGGTGTACATAATACATTTATATCCGTTTTCAATGCAATTGTTTGTAATGTCAGTAATGTCATTGGATTCTTGTAAATATTTACTCATAAATGTGATATCAATATCTGTTTTCAATGCAATTGTTTGTAATGTCAGTAATATCATTGGATTCTTGTAAATATTTACTCATAAATGTGATATCATTTTTGAAACTTAAATTTTCGAATAAATGACATGTGAATTTATTCTGTTGTGTTTTCAACCCTCTCAATCCCAAATATTCCTGAGGAAGGAATAGTTATACCTTCAAAGTTCAAAATGTCGTCTACCAACAAAAGTTGATGGAAAGAATGTTAGAAAGTATTTTCTACTCTATTTTGGGTAAAATAATAGGGTTTTAGTGAAAAACAAGTTAAAAAATCATTTTTAAATTTGTTTGAAATTGGAAATGAAAAAACTATGAGGTAGGAATGTTTGCCTGTCAACAAAAGGTTGATAAACAGAATTCTAGAAAGTATTTTTCGATAAAATAAAAAGGTTTTTAAGGTAAAATAACAAATTCATAGTTGAATTTGGTTGAAATAGGAAATGAAAGAAATAACTATGAGGTAGGAATGTTACCATGATTTATCGGCAAGAAGCACGAGGCCAAAAAGATTAGAAGAAGTGACATGTATGATGCATTGCCAATAGCCAATCTTGATCCCGTCTTTTTGGAATTTTAGCAGAGAGAATCCCTTTGGTTCAGATCTGTTGTTGATCTCCACCAATGAAAATGTGAAAAAACCCAGTCATCCGACCACTTTTCATCCTGATTATCGGAACAACTCGTGCCAAAATGTCCAAATGACCCTTTTACTGGAACATCTGGCACCCTTGATCAGGGACAAATATATTATCCGAGAACACAAACCACAAATATCAAATACAAACCACAAACGTCTCACAACTGAGGTCCACTTCGTTAACCTCCTCAGACCCAAACGTTTCTGAGAAGGTTACGATTTTGAACCTTATGGCTCAAAATCTTGTCCGCCGACGAAAGACGAACGGACATAATTTAACAGAATGTTTTTTGCACCATTTTTGTCCCTGTTCACGCCACTATGACATACTGGGCAGTAGACATAACGGTGTGGTGTCTTCGACACGACGACATCTGATGAAATGTTCTGTTCGTTGCAAGAACTACACCTTTTAGTTGTGTATCTCTCGTCAAACACTATAACTTTGTGTCCTCTTCTCCGTAGGGCGGATATCAATTTTTCGTGTGAAAACTTTCTCCTTGTGCGAAATTTGGCGGTCTTCATGAAAGTAGCACCGGCTCCGTACACGATCACTTTGTCCTCAGGTGTAAAGTACTCCTTAGCGATGTTATCGAAAAACCGTTGAAACCTCGTGTATCGGTCGAACTTTAACCTTCTCATTCTACGTAAAACGTAAATCTCTTGTCGGCGTTTGAACCATTTCAGTTTGAATTCTGTAAACGTCCAGTAATCGAAACTACTCTTTCCAATAACAATATTTTTTTCCTTTTCTATTCGCTCCCGATCCATTCGGATTTCACGGTCGATATCATTTGTCCACCGTTTTCTTTTCTTTTCACGAAAGTATTCACCGGTATCACAGATTACGCGTCCTGCAGATAATGATTGGTAGATGAAATCATTCTGCTCTCTTTTGCGGCAAGTAACAAGAGGTAAGATAGCACCCGGATCCACAGACACGATGTCGGTATAATCTTGTTGAAAATCCGTTTTTCTCTTTTTTACCGGACCACCTTCTTGTTTAGTAATATCCGATTGTTTTGTTTTATTGATGGATAACGATACTTGAATCCCATCCGTTTGTATGCTGTATCCAAAACCGGGAGGACAATTGAAATACCGCTTCCAGTAGATACTAGCGCTGATTTCATTGAACTGTTTCCATGATCCGGGGACATTTTTTGGATCTGTCCTCCGTAACAGTTCATACAATGCAAGGCTGTCGTATGTCAAATGAGACGCTCCGTTTTTGAATATCGGAAACAAAACAAATGATTTTCGCCCAGCAGAAGTAAACTCTTTTTGAATGTTGTAGAATAACTGGATGAATTTCCAGTAATCCTTCTTGATTGCTCGATTCGTAACATCACCGTTATTACTGAACCATTCTTCAATTTCTTGATTCTTGACGTTGGACGATGATTGATTTTCGTAGAAAATGTCAAAACAAGTATCGTGGACTTCTTTCTTCGATAACGTTGGAAATTTCATTTTCAAATAGCGTTTGATCCTTGAAAATGCGTGAAAACTGATGTTGGTCTGTGTGATGGTTTCATAACGCTTTGCAATATGAACCATCAATTGGTTTCTGCTTTTACAGTCGTAATTCGGAAACGGCCTCATAGCCAAATAACGGTCGATTATATGGTCAGGATCTTGGATTTTGGGATCCGACCCCTTTAAAACGTGCAAAAACCGTAAAGTGTTTATCTTAGGAAAGCAATTGACAAATTCTGCGGCGGGCATTTTATCCATGTAAGATTTGTAAAAGACATTTATCAACAGTGACATTTCGATTTGCATCGATGATAACTCTTCTACATCCCTGTTGATCTCTTTCCACAATTCATCCTTTTTCGACGATAACGGACAGAAAAAACTTCCGATACATTTCTTCACGGTGTATACTCGGTCCAAGTCGTTGTTTCCATCGTCCCTGATCCGTTTTTTGTGGGAAGCGCACTTTTTTGAACTGGATCGTTTGTGATCCGTACCTCCGCATGAAGGGCAACATGACATTCCACAACGCAAAATCTGAACACTAATCGATGTCTGAATGAGCCTAAACCCAGTTAACACCCTATACTTAAAACTTTATTTTTCGTCGACATTCCTACAGTCGACATTGAAAGTCGAGATCAATATCTTGACAATAGGGAATAAATTATGGAAAACAATAAGGTTCAAAATCGTTTGTTTTATTTGTCCCAAAAAAGGTACATTGGGTCTCAGGAGGTTATGGAAAACAATAAGGTTCAAAATCGCATACTTTATTGTCCTTAAAAAGGTACATTGGGTCTCAGGAGGTTATGGTATTTGCAAGAATCACGAGACTAAAGAGTATGATTGCAAATATTTCATTTTTCAATCGGGAATTCGATAAAGCACCATGAATCGGGGTCCCGATGCAACAAAATATGAATCAGGGTCCCGAGGAAATCCCGGCAAGAGTGTCGGAAAAAATCCAACAAAGGTGTTGGAAAAAACTCCGATTAAAGTGTCGGAGGAAATCCCGACAAAAGTGTCGGAAGAAATCACGACAAAAGTGTCGGAAAAAAACTCCGACAAAAGTGTCGGAAAAAACTCCGATAAAAATGTCGGAAAAATCTCCGACAAAAGTGTCGGAAATAAATCCCGACAAAAGTGTCGGAAAAATCTCCGACAAATGTGTCGGAAAAAACTCCGACAAAAGTGTCGGATGAAATCCCGACAAAAGTTTCGGAAAAAGATCCCGACAAAAGTGTCGGAATAAACTCCGACAAAAGTGTCGGAAGAAATCCCGACAAAAGTGTCGGAAAAAACTCCGACAAAAGTGTCGGAAAGAAATCCCGACAAAAGTATCGGAAGAAATCCCGACAAAAGTTTCGGAAATAAATCCCGACAAAAGTGTCGGAAAAAACTCCGACAAAAGTGTCGGAAGAATTCCCGACAAAAGTGTCGGAAAGAAATCCCGACAAAAGTGTCGGAAAAAACTCCGATAAAAGTGTCGGAAAAATCTCCGACAAAAGTGTCGGAAAGAAATTCCGACAAAAGTGTCGGAGGAAATCCCGACAAAAGTGTCGGAAGAAATCACGACAAAAGTGTCGGAAAAAAACTCCGACAAAAGTGTCGGAAAAAACTCCGATAAAAATGTCGGAAAAATCTCCGACAAAAGTGTCGGAAATAAATCCCGACAAAAGTGTCGGAAAAATCTCCGACAAATGTGTCGGAAAAAACTCCGACAAAAGTGTCGGATGAAATCCCGACAAAAGTTTCGGAAAAAGATCCCGACAAAAGTGTCGGAATAAACTCCGACAAAAGTGTCGGAAGAAATCCCGACAAAAGTGTCGGAAAAAACTCCGACAAAAGTGTCGGAAAGAAATCCCGACAAAAGTATGGGAAGAAATCCCGACAAAAGTGTCGGAAATAAATCCCGACAAAAGTGTCGGAAAAATCTCCGACAAATGTGTCGGAAAAAACTCCGACAAAAGTGTCGGAAGAAATCCCGACAAAAGTGTCGGAAAGAAATTCCGACAAAAGTGTCGGAAGAAATCCCGACAAAAGTGTCGGAAAGAAATTCCGACAAAAGTGTCGGAAGAAATCCCGACAAAAGTGTCGGAAGAAATCCCGACAAAAGTGTCGGAAAAAACTCCGACAAAAGTGTCGGAAAGAAATCCCGACAAAAGTATCGGAAGAAATCCCGACAAAAGTGTCGGAAATAAATCCCGACAAAAGTGTCGGAAAATTCTCCGACAAATGTGTCGGAAAAAACTCCGACAAAAGTGTCGGAAGAAATCCCGACAAAAGTGTCGGAAAGAAATTCCGACAAAAGTGTCGGAAGAAATCCCGACAAAAGTGTCGGAAAGAAATTCCGACAAAAGTGTCGGAAGAAATCCCGACAAAAGTGTCGGAAGAAATCCCGACAAAAGTGTCGGAAAAAACTCCGACAAAAGTGTCGGAAAGAAATCCCGACAAAAGTATCGGAAGAAATCCCGACAAAAGTGTCGGAAATAAATCCCGACAAAAGTGTCGGAAAAATCTCCGACAAATGTGTCGGAAAAAACTCCGACAAAAGTGTCGGAAGAAATCCCGACAAAAGTGGTGGAAGAAATCCCGACAAATGTGTCGGAGTTTTGAAGGCCGCGCGAGAAGGGGGTTTACACAACAGCACTTTCACTGAGCGGCAAGCGGAATTTTCACAACTTTCCAGTGTCCGCTATCACGCAATAGCGGATTTTTCACAACTTTCCAGTGCCCGCTATCACGCATCCATCTGTCAAGCCATGACGTACCAGCGCATGTGTCGGGATTCCGAACCACTAAATTTTCGTTTTTCAATCGGGAATTCGATGAAGCATTGAAATTTTACGAGTACAATACAACAAAATATAAATCGGGATCCCGATTAGTTAATGTAAAATACAACAAAATATGAATCGGGATCCCGATTAGTTGTGTGAATGGTAAAAAAATTATTAAAATTAATTTTTTTTATTAATATTTTGTAAACATCAAATATATCTTTGTCTTTATGTAGATTGACTAGCGCAAAAATAAAAATTCAAGGTCTCTTCAGACCTCCCCCCCCCTCCCCACTCCTCCTCTCACCGCTCCGCCTACATGCGCGCGGTTATATAAGGAGGGTCCCCAGTAGGGTCTGGCAGTTAATAGTTGCAGTTCGAGCTTTACCGCGTCGGTTCGAAGTGAGTCGTAACTATCGTGTCAGCCAGTGATTTGGCAATAACTTATCATAGTGGTTCTGGACATTTTCTACCTAATCCTGATAATTGTTTGTGTTTTTTATTTTAAATCAGTGATGTGTATAGTGATGTTTTGTATAAACTATTTTTCTAAATATAACGATGTCATTTATGGATGTTGATTCGAACGGACTTTTATATTTAGAGGAATCTAACTTGACTGGTAGTATCCATCCTAACCCAGTGTTAAACCATCAACAACAGAAGGTTGCTGGTCCTGAGAACTTTGAATTACAGTTCAAGAGAAAAACGCTTTTGACAACGAGTGAAGAACAACAAGTTGCATTGGACTCAATACTTTTGTCGACCCAACTAGAAGCTCCGGCAACTTTAGCAATTTCGACCTACGGACAACAAGCCCCGGAGATTTTGACAAATCAACAACAGGGTCCAGCCAGTTTGGCCTCAACGGCTCTTCAACAACAAAATCAGGTACCTGATTTGGTGATAACTTTTCAACCGGAAAATAATTTTGAAGAAATTGTTCCTCATACACTATTGAATTTACCAACCCAAGAAAACTGTGAATATTTTAAACAAGAAATTGTAGGCTCACAAAAATTGCATGAGCTTTTAAAGACAAATAGCAAACACATATATATTATAAAAAGCAAAGAATCTCGAAATCAGAATCAAAAGAAAGATTTAAAAATGTCTGTTGAACAGTACAGCCCTAACCATCCTGCAATGTCATATCCTGATAATCGATATCCGCAGCAATACCAATTAGAGCCAAACAATAGAAATGACCAAATTGAGCAAAACAATCAACAGTTTGAAGACGTGAATCACGATGCAAGTAGCAATGAAAATCAACTGATTACAAACTACGATACTCCTAAAACCCCACCGATACCGCCTGAAACACAACCGTCGCCCCCCACAGAAACAACACGAAAGCATCACATTGGGGGAAAAAAAATTAGAATGAATGAAAGCCCGCGGAGGAATTCAGAAGAGATTTCGGATGAAGAAGAAGATGAAGATGAAGATGAAGATTTTGATGATGATATGGACGAACTACTGTCCCAGCGGATAAATATAGAGGAACTTGAAGACCTCATTGAAGCAGAAAAAGAGCTCGAAGGTCCCGTTGGAGAATTTACTTTAAACAAACAGAGGATAAAAATATTCTACAATTTAGCAAGCGAGATTGATATCAAAAGTGAATGCTTGGTTGAAAATTTTAGAGGTATTTGCCATGAGTCTACCAAATTGAATTTACACGAACTTTGGGGAAAAAAAGAAATCCAACCAACTCGTGAATTCAATGGTCTTCCTTATTTTCTTCGCTGGGTAATCACTTTGTTGGTTCATTGCCTCAACAAAAACATCGACAAAAAACATGTGTCAGGTGAAATGAAGAGAATTGTAAGAAATTTTAGTCAAGCATTCAATATAAAAGATTTGATTCCAAGACTAAGATCCTTCATCGAACGCATAAACCGAAAAGCAACAACCGCCTCAAAACAAAAAGGTGATATAATTCAAGATGAAAAGAAAAACAAGTATTTTGTGGATAACTCCAGGCCGTCAGTAAAGTGTTCATTACCACTCCCTCCAACATCACCGATGTTACCGTCTCATAAAGCTATGTATGGACTCGATACAGTTTCTATAATTTCTGGAAGTGAGTCTGATGCTTCGAGTCGATCACGGAGAAAAAGAAGATCCATGATGGAGGAGATTGCGCAAAATTATCCAGTAAGAAACCGGATTCAGAACAAAAATAAAAGTGATTCGTTTGAAGGACCCCGACCAACATCAAATCCAAAATGTCAAGTAAGTAGAAGAGGTTCACCCGATAGGGAAGTAAATCAAGAATTCGACGAGACAAAGGTTTTCATCATTGAACAGTTAGTATCAAATCAAAATGAATACAATCAAAAGCTCATGTCATCCATGAAGCCAAACGTTTATATCGCTGATGCAACTAAACAGATTACAATTAAATTGATAAACAGCACAATTGAAAATAAAAACTTCACTATTCAGTTTGGCAAAATAATCAAGTTGTTTTTGGATATAGTTTCACGCTCAATTTTGGAAACGAGTACTCATGATTTGAAAAACCTATTAAATGGTCTGGAAAGAAGAAACAAACAGCAACAGGATGCATTACTATTATGTGTGCCATTGATCACAGTTTTGAATTTATTTGGCGACGGAATAGTCAGTACGAGATGGATGGATCTATCTAGATTCGTAAATGATTTTGCCAACTCAATTTATGTCAAAATTGCCGAGGTCGCAAAGAGGAGGACTCTAAATCCTGACAATAACATCATGGTCGAGGCGAGATTTCTAAAAAATGCCTTGGAAGAAATAGTCTACAAGGACTATGGGCATTTATTAAATTTGTTCGAACAACTTTCAAGAATCAATGATCTTGCCTTGTACATTGTATTTGGGATTAATGTTTGCAAAAGTTCAGAAGCAATAACGTATACGGACTGCCTGGTGAAAAACATAATACTTACATTCATGAAAACAAACACGTTTCCAACCAATGAAGAACAAGCGGATAAATTAAATAATATCTTTTGGTGTTTACCACTGGCCAGAGTCATGCATCTAAAAGGATTTGGGAAAATTATCAATCTTGAAAGTGAAGTGGAGACCCCATGTTCAATGGAAGAATTTATTAACGAAGCAATGGAGTTGGAAACAGAAAACTAATCCATGAAAGACGGTGAGTAATTTTAACCTCCTCAGACCCAAACGTTTCTGAGAAGGATACGATTTTGAACCTTATGGCTCAAAATCTTGTCCGCCGACGAAAGACGAACGGACATAATTTAACAGAATGTTTTTTGCACCATTTTTGTCCCTGTTCACGCCACTATGACATACGGGGCAGTTGACATAACGGTGTGGTGTCTTCGACACGACATCAGATGAAATGTTCTGTTTGTTGCAAGAACTACACCTTTTAGTTGTGTATCTCTCATCAAACACTATAACTTTGTGTCCTCGTCTCCGTAGGGCTGATATTAGTTTTTCATGTGAAAACTTTCTCCTGGTGCGAAACTTCGTGTCGAAGACACCACACCGTTATGTCTACTGCCCAGTATGTCATAGTGGCGTGAATAGGGACAAAAATGGTGCAAAAAACATTCTGTTAAATTATGTCCGTTCGTCTTTCGTCGGCGGACAAGATTTTGAGCCATAAGGTTCAAAATCGTATCCTTCTCAGAAACGTTTGGGTCTGAGAAGGTTAACCTGTTTCTATCAATTGCCACTAGAGCTCGCCACATTTTTCCAGGACTTTTGGTATTTTCACCCTTAAGTACTTCTAAATAAGTGTGCAAAGTTTCAAAATTAACGGAATTTTTCCAGGTCAAACCCTGTTTTGACTGGACTAAATACCTTTCTGTCGATAGTTCCAAATAGGTCAAATAAATGGAAATACAAGTAAATATGTTTGGTTGAGACAAAAATCAATTTTTCATGAATAGAAATATTTTTATTTACACATAAACATTCAAAAAATTATTTAAAAAATCTGATGTGACTTCACCATTAGCTTGGATGATGAGACTTTTGTTGGGAAAAGTAACTAACACACTAATGTTTATGTTTGCCAGGCCGTGACTGGAGAGGATCATTTGCCATGAAGGGGAAATTTGACTGCAAAATACCCTGCAGCCCGAAGAAAAGGTTTCGATGTCATACGACAGAAGCGCTGTGAAAAATCTACTACCACTGTTGTCCTATGCCACATGGTTGGCCGAACAATTATTTGAAGACAGTGTAATGATTTGAAAACTGTGTGTTCAAGTGCAAAGTTGTTTCTGTAAAATGGAAATTGTATGAGTTATTCCAAGGTGTTGATTTTTCTGAATAGCTTAACATTTTGGGAATGAGCTATGAGATATTGTAAAGTTTTGATTATTATGAATATCTGTAATCCTTTTTTGTGACAATATTTTTGTTGTCATCTGTGTAAATACATTTTTAGTCATTGTGCATTAATCGTTTTAAGATCATTTGTATTTTCTTATTTAGTAATTCTGTTTTTTATTGTAAATATTTCCCGGCAATTTCAAAAAACTGTGTGTTCAAGTGCAAAGTTGTTTCTGTGAAATGGAAATCGTATGAGTTATTCCAAGGTGTTGATTTTTCTGAATAGCTTAAGATTTTGGGAATGTGCTATGAGATATTGTAAAGTTTTGATTATTATGAATATCTGTAATCCTTTTTTGTGACAATATTTTTGTTGTCATCTGTGTAAATACATTTTTAGTCATTGTGCATTAATCGTTTTAAGATCATTTGTATTTTCTCATTTAGTAATTCTGATGGTTTATTGTAAATATTTCCCGGCAATTTCAAGGCAGCAAACCCAAGCTTATCAAAAATAAGGCTTAAGTGCCTTCTGGTGTCTGAAACCTTTTACTCAGTGGGTGAGTACTTGAGCCACTGTGGATCTAGGTCCGGGGTGGTCCGGTAAACATGCACACCCCCTTGTTTAGTTTTACCAGGGTAATTTCTTTTCTTTAATTATGTATAACATACTTTTGTACAGTTTTGTTTAAAATACATTTCATGTAATCTCATACCTTTTTTGATGCATTCCATCAAACCTCCTGAGACCCAATGTACCTTTTTTGGGACAAATTAAACAAGCAATTTTGAACCTTATTGTTTTCCATAATTTATTCCCTATTGTCAAGATATTGATCTCGACTTTCAATGTCGACTGTAGGAATGTCGACAAAAAATTAATCATTACCAGTGAGATTTAGTGGCAATCTGAAATTGAGATAGGTTTCGGCCGCACCTTTGCGTACATTTTTTGGCGTACCGGCACTGGTGGTCCTGGTTTCTTGTAACAAAGACATACCCTCTTTGTACCCGACAGCGACCTTTCCTACTGTGTCTAGAATTCCAGTGTAAACAGTGGCGCCGCCGATACTCTTTGAATTAGTCCCATATCTGCGCCTTTTATTGGCATTGTCGAACCCGTTATCGATTATAGAAGATAGAGCCTTGTCAAAAAGCAAAAGAAGTAAGTTCTTTACAAGAGTGTCGTTTCGTTTACGTATATTAGAAGCTCTAGCACCGCGAGATTCTTTCTGCAAAAATTCCGCAAACACGGGATCAATATTGGCTAACGACGATGCATCATACATGTCACCTCTTCTGATCTCTTTGGCCTCGTGCTTCTTGCGCAAAAACTCTTGTATGGCTCTGCGCACGGTATCAGACGAATTGTATCTATTGGACTCTTCGTAACAGCAGGTTTTCGCCTGTTGCGTGAGCCTGTCGGCGGTGGATGTATTGATCGAAGATGCCATACACCCAGTTTTAACTTCATATCGTCGTTTTAAGTCCACTGGCGTCATATAAAACATATAGCACAGAAATTCGGCGAGTGACGTGGTATCGGCTATAACATACAGAATTGCTTCCGGCTTTTGTGATTCAGCAGACGTATCACCATACTGGCTCGGACCTACCGCATCCGGATTTATAAAGTTGGCATCCGCCGCGGGACCACCTTCTACCATCCACTTTGCCTGTAAAGATCCCAGTTGCCATTTAATTCGGCATGCTTCCATTTCCATAGCCCTGTCTGTAAGCGGTTGGTTATTATTTTTGCCACCCGATTCAGGAGCGACATTATTGAGAGGGGAATTAAATTCATGTAATCCTCCGAGAGACGGATCAAATGACTCGTCGTCTAGAAAAGGATCGCCTGTCGTTCGTGTGTACAAGTAGGCTCTTAGAAAGTCTGAACAACCGCAGAATAGTGACGGTGAATCCCTATATTCGGCTTTAACTATAAACGGTCTGTCGGTTCTTGCCAGTGACTGCACGTTGAAATATCGAGATATACACACCTTTGTGGCTAGCACTAATTTGTTGGCGAGCACAAACATTGAACTATCCATATATGGCTCTACGATAGTCTCGAACACGCGATAAGCAATGCGAACACGTTCCATAAACAATTCCTCTGACGCTACATCTCGGATAATAAAAAGAGCATTATCAAATAAGCGGAAACCTCGGTTGGAATCAGTTTGTTTCACCACATCGACTTGCATCAAAGGTGTAACTGCATTGTCTGGTGATACCGGAGACAGGACCGCATCGTGGTTGAAAAATGTCATGATGATCGCGCTTATCTCTAGCCCAAAATCATACAACTGAAAAATGATAAGTATTATTGATCAAAGGAAGATCATTAGTCGCGTGATAATGGCCATCGCTGTGTTTTCCATTATTATAACTGTGGCCTCAATCTATTTAGGCACCCGGGCAGCCCCTCTTTTTCCATATCTCGACCAAGTAGGAGACAAAGGAAAGTTTGTAGAATATTTGCATACATATGGCTATTTGCACCAAGACTATTCAAAAGTCAACGGTGTGAGTAGTCTGGCTGCAAACAGACTTTTTGCGGTGGAAACAACTACAGAAGCCGTAAGTAGATTACAGGCTTTCGCAAATTTGAATGTTACCGGAATGTTAGACGAACCTACTAAACGACTCATACAATCGCCGCGTTGTGGTCTACGTGACATTGACTCGACTTTGTATGGGTCCTTGGTGCAAGAGAGACGGAGACGGAGACGGAGATCCGCGTACAGGTATAGATGGAAAAATATGAAACGTATCCTTTGGCAATGGGACAAACGGCTTTCCTACGATTTATCTAGGCTATCTCGGCCTATCGTACCGTATGTAGTGTCTGACTTGAAAAAGGCTTTTCGTACCTGGTCAAACGGTACGGGGGTCTCATTTTTGCAAACGGATCAGGAAAACAGCGCCGATATACGTATAATGTTCGCACGGTCTGATCATGGCTGCGGTTACAGTTTTGACGGGCCCGGAGGCGTATTAGCGCATGCTTTTTATCCGGACGACGGTTTCAGTGAAAACGGCGGTGACGTCCATTTTGATTCCGATGAAATTTGGACAGCCAGTGAGCAACGGTCTGGCTACGATGGTAGAACTACCAGCCTTTTTCACGTGGCTTTACACGAAATAGGACATTCCCTCGGATTGAAACATAACAACAACCCGTTGTCCGTCATGTTTCCGTGGTATTCTACCAATTTGGTGGACGCAGATGTAGATACACCGAATCTCCCCTCTGAAGACGTATTCGCATTCTATGAACTTTATGCGGACCAATATAATAACAACAACGATGAGTCTATTAATACTGAAAAAGAAAGCGAAGCGGTCTCAGACCGGGGCGGATGTAATAACTGGTACGGACCATACGACGATATAACATATATAGGTGATGAGATTTTTGTTGTGAAACACGGAAAGGTGAAGAGGTGGCATAAACGGCGTCCCACTGTCACTAGAGAGGCGTTTTTATCTGAATACTTTTATGATATCCCAAGTACTAAAACTGTAAGAGCTTTCCATTATGACGATTTAAATAAATTTATACTGATTGTCATTAATGACAGTCTATACATATATAAAATGTATGAATCTTCGCTCCCCTTACTTTACAGACGCTTATCAATCCATTTTCATCTCGGCGTGTTTATTAGCGATCCAGTAGATACTATATTCACATGGAATTCTAGTGAGACGTACATGTTTACAGGACGGTATTACTGGAAATTGGATTTATTTCACCTGAGAGCTAGTTATATGGGTTACATAAACAAACGTTGGCCGGGCATGTTGGATGATGGGTATGATGCTGCATTTAATTATTATGACAAAATATATTTCATTAAAAATAATTGGTTTTGGGAATTAGACAAATTTACGGGAAGACCGTTAGCATACAAGCAGGTACTCGGCAATATACTTTCCCGATGCAAAGAGGATAACACGATAAATGTCTTAAAAACCATTCAATACAATTCCAACACATCTAATGTTAAAACCGGCTCATTAGCAATTGTAATAGTATTTTACCGCCACATGTTTGCTAACCTATGGTTTTGATCCACAATTCATTCCCGATTGTCAAGAATTTCATTTCGACATTCAAATTTGATGTCGACTGTTGAAATGTCGACAAAAACCAATTTGTAAATAAAGGGTTTCAGTTGTTTGTAGATTCATTCTGACTCACAATTTTCACTGCCATGTTCAGAGGACTGGATGCAAGTGAAATAAAACAACATTTGAAACCTATAAAACCGATAATAAAATTTGGACGTAAAGAAACAAAGGCGTTGGTAAAAAAGAAACGACTCGTAGAGGCTGATAATAAAATTCCTAATATTCAAAGGCCAAGAAGACCCGAAGGGCGTCTATCCATAGCAGCCGAGGCAAAAGTCAATAATTTTTGTAATCTGTTACATGCGGGGGACTTGGAAAGGGCCCGGCTCACCGAATACCTGATTAAATTGGATCAGCGGTGTGCAGGTATTGAACTCAACGCTTGGTCAACAACGCAACTATCAAATTCTAGTTTAGTACGTACCACAAATGTATCAAATATTCAAGAAACAAAGTCACGTGGAAAAAGGAAAATCACTACTTCAGCCGAGGAGTTTTCAACTATTTTCTGGATACTCTCGATCTTATTGGACACGGATGGAACAAAAAAAACTATGGGTTCAAAGCGGAAGGACGCCATAAGATTATCGATACCTTCGGTGCCCGATGAACAGTCTGAACGACGGCTAATGGCTGAATATATGATTTATAAACTTTGGCTCGTCGTGCGATATGTTTTTAATGTTGTTCATTCGGCGGTTGCAGAGGACTCGCATGTTTTGGTTCCTATAATCATTGTCAAACTGGACGGACACTCTAATTTAGGTAAATGTGTAAAGGAACAGATGTCCACTACATACACAAGAGAAGTGAAAGATCTAAAAAGTACTTTTTGTTGTTCATTCTTTTGGAGATGAATAAAAAATCAGTTTTTCATTTGTTTCTAATTTTTTTTCATACAACCCACAAAATGTCTCAACCTTTTGTGAATTGTGATTTTTTTTTATTGCATATAATACATTCCCCCGAATAATATTTCCTGTTATTAGAAGATGTTTTCAAAACCAAGTTTTTAGTGGACGTTTTTCTTTTGCAATATATGCAATAAATTAGTTTCGTGTCTTTCTGAGAGTTTTGACCTGGCGATGTATCATGGTTGCCGGTTTTACGTGACGGTGACTTCGACCTGTCGCCAGTTTTACGTGACAATGAATTCGACCTACTGCCAGTTTTAGGTGATGACGTCGAATTCGACCTGCTGCCAGTTTTACGTGACGTCGAATTTGACTTGCCACGTTTTCGCGTAGTGGGTGTCACCTGACCGTCTTTTTTGTTCCCCGTCAAGCGTGAAGGCGATGAAGCTCGCTTTCTGCCTCGACTCGGTGAAGGTGAACGTTCTCGTTCTAGCCTTGACAATTTTTTCAAGGTTCTCCTGATCTCTTTTAATTTTTCAGAAGACATTATGTTTGATTAGAAACTATGTTTTCAAATTGAACTTGGTTTAACCACTTACCACTAGCCCTGATGTTTTTGAAACCAACACGTCAGAGGTGCTATTGGATCGAATACATTTTTCAAGGGTTGAGAAAGCAAAACAAGTACAAATAAAAATTTTTATTTACAACTAAATTTTTACATCAAACACAGTGGTTATAAACCCTTCAAATTTTTATTTACAACTAAATTTTTACATCAAACACAGTGGTTATAAACCCTTCAGTCAAGTCCAATACAATCTTGGAACCATCTTCTCTGGTCCTCACAATGGATATGGCACACCCCTTTTCAGCTAGTAGTCTGCATTGATTGGCGAGAAACGCTTCACAATTTCCATCGGCTGCCGCCCGATCCCATTCTTCTCGAAGTCCCATCTTATGCTCCAAGAGGTAGTCGAAAAGTAGCTCGAGATCATTCCGTCCAAGAAACGGCTTGTGTTTTTTGTGCATAGTTCCGTTTACCAGAAGCCGTACAGGAAATGAAATCTGTCCACGAGGCAAAGTTGGCGGTCCAATGCCCCCCCCCGGGGTAGATTTTTCACTCTGGGTCCGGTTTCAAAACATCATCACAGCTATCAGACGATTCCCGATTTCCTTCGACGCGTTTCTTTTGGGTTTTCTTCTGTTTTCGATTCCTCTTATCTTCTTCCCCGGAAGACGATGAAGTAGACGATGACGACGAAGATGTCGACGAGGTTGATGATGATGATGACGATCGCTTTTTGGTTTTGGATACGTACATATTTACGATCTCGTCGAGTGTTCCCCTGTCATTGTCACCGTTATCCGTATGTTTAACGGCTCGAAAACCTCTGAAAACATTTACATAGTTGTTCAGAGCCTCCAACTGGCAATAGACACAATCTTGATCTTTGTTACAGTTTTCCCTAAACAAGCACACCGAGGACCGACGTTGTGGTGCTAATAGTATGTTTTCACCCATTTTGTTGGTCTGTAGTTGTTGGATTTTCTCTTTCAAGGTGCCGAAGCCATTAACATTTTGTAGGCTCTTTTCCATTTGTTCATTTGCCCATGTCGTCGTGTATATCTTGACATTGTGTTCATCTAAGAAATTTTGTATTATATGAATTACAGATTCTTTAGATGCGGAATACCTGTGAATGATATATCGCAAAGAACATGGAGTGGGCTTACCCGATGTAGAAGAGTACATCGCCATTTGTAGCGCCCAAGGTCGTTTTTTTATAACAGAAACGTTGCGACGCTTTTCTCGTACGTCAAACACGTTAAATTCTTGATCCATCATCAAGCCGATAAATTTATTATTCGCTGCCACAAATAATTGCTTCACCCGTAAAACTTCATGGTCTTGGATCCGGCTGTACTTTTTACTGTTATCACATTGATATTCATTGTGTGTTGGCCGACTGCGAGGAGGTGAGCGGTGATGGTACCAAATATGTCGGCCGATAGATTTTGACCTGGACCGGTCATAGTGATGAGGCGGTGACGCACATCTGGATTTCGACCTGGACCGGTCATAGTGATGAGGCGGTGACGCACATCTGGATTTCGACCTGGACCGGTCATAATGATGAGGTGGTGACACACATCTGGATTTCGACCTAGACCGGTCATAATGATGAGGTGGTGACGGATGGGTGGATCTTGATCTTGACCGGTCAAAGTGATGAGGTGGTGATGTGTGTCTGGATTTTGATCTAGAGCTTTCAAAATGAGGTGGTGATGCGAACCTGGATTTTGACCTCGATCTATCGTAGTGACGTGCTGGTGTGAATCTGGCGTATGACCGGTGGACGGTTGTAAGCGCAGTTGTAGCTCTGCGGTAGTCCTCCTTTGGCGCTAAGCTCCTTGATCTTCTCGCATCGGGTTGGCCGGCATGTTGATATGAAACAACTGACGCTAACCTCTTCATATCTCGACTGCTGGTATGCGGTTGATAATGTTCACTGGTTTTCGTTTGCACTTTCATTGTCAAGGCAATTTTCCCGACACCTTGACTTTGAGCCGAACGGAATTTATCGGTGTAATCGTGATGAATGTTCATAGTCAAGAAAACAAACAAATTTCGAACAAAGTACTAGTCCCGCAGTAGAAACATTAACCGTACCGACCGAACAAGTCCACGGTTGTAGCTGAACTGCCTTATATGCAACACTGCTATCTACTCCCCACCGACACATTGCGCGTGCCCCTCTCTTCTCTCCCACTCCTACCACACTTCACCATCCATCGCACAGTTTTGACAGAAACCTTCGACTGACAAACATCAGTATTTCGCTGATCCCGACAAACTTTTCTCGACAAAACGTTGCGATTCATCTTTTGTGCAGAACACAAAAATCTTTCATGTCGTCTTGGTTCATCTCAAACTTTGTCTCTCGTAACCGGCATCCAAAGCGGAGTTTTGTCTTTTTTTGGTTAGCAAGAAACACTTTGTTGTAAGCGATTTTTGCCGGCGGAAGAAACAAAGACAAACCAAGAATTTTTTTCACTGCAAAAATAGTTTTGACTTTCCCCTTTAACCTCCTGAGACCCAATGTACCTTTTTGGGACAAATAAAACAAGCAATTTTGAACCTTATTGTTTTCCATAATTTATTCCCTATTGTCAAGATATTGATCTCGACTTTCAATGTCGACTGTAGGAATGTCGACGCAAAATAAAATTATAAGTTGACTGGGTGTTAACTGGGTTTAGGCTCATTCGTGTTCAGGTTCTGCATTGTGGAATGTCATGTTGCCCTTCATGCGGAGGTACGGATCACAAACGTACCAGTTCAAAAAAGTGCGCCTTCCACAAGAAACGGATCAGAGATGATGGAAAAAATTACTTGGACCGAATATACACAATGAAGAAATGTATCGGAAGTTTCTTCTGTCCGTTATCGTTGAAAAAGGATGAATTGTGGAAAGAGATCAACAGGGATGTGGAAGATTTGTCATCAATGCAAATCGAAATGTCACTGTTGATAAATGTCTTCTACAAATCCTACATGGATAGAATGTCCGCTTCAGAATTTGTCAATTGCTTTCCTAAGATAAATGCTTTGCGGTTTTTGCACGCTTTGAAAGGGTCCGATCCCAAAATTCATGATCCTGATAATGTCATTGACCGTTATTTGGCTATGAGGTCGTTTCCGAATTACGACTGTAAAAGCAGAAACCAATTGATGGTTCATATTGCAAAGCGTTATGAAACCATCACACAGACCAACATCAGTTTTCACGCATTTTCAAGGATCAAACGCTATTTGAAAATGAAATTTCCAACGATAACGAAGAAGGAAGTTCACGATACTTGTTTTGACATTTTCTACGAAAATCAATCATCGTCTAACATCAAGAATCAAGAAATTGAAGAATGGTTCAATAATAATGGTAATGTTACGAATCGAGCAATCAACAAAGACTACTGGAAATTCATCCAGTTATTCTACAACATTCAAAAAGAGTTTACTTCTGCTGGGCGAAAATCATTTGTTTTGTTTCCGATATTCAAAAACGGAGCGTCTCATTTGACATACGACAGCCTTGCATTGTATGAACTGTTACGGAGGACGGATCCAAAAAATGTCCCCGGATCATGGAAACAGTTTAACGAAGTTAGCGCTGGGATCTACTGGAAGCGGTATTTCAACTGTCATCCTGGTTTTGGATACAGCATACAAACGGATGGGATTCAAGTATCTTTATCCATCAATAAAACAAAACAATCGGATATTACTAAACAAGAAGGAGGTCCGGCAAAAAAGAGAAAAACGGATTTTCAACAAGATTATACTGACATCGTGTCTGTGGATCCGGGAGCTATCTTACCTCTTGTTACTTGCCGCAAAAGAGAGCAGAATGATTTCATCTACCAATCACTATCTGCAGGCCATGTTATCTGCGACACCGGTGTTTACTTTCGTGAGAAGAAAAGAAAACGGTGGACAAATGATATCGACCGTGAAATCCGAATGGATCGAGAGCGAATGGAAAAGGAAAAAAATATCGTAATCGGGAAGAGTAGTTTGAATTACTGGACTTTTACAGAATTCAAACTGAAATGGTTCAAACGCCGACAAGAGATTTACGTTTTACGGAGAATGAGAAGATTGAAGTTCGACCGATACACGAGGTTTCAACGGTTTTTCGATAACATCGCTAAGGAGTACTTTACACCTGAGGATAAAGTGATCGTGTACGGAGCCGGCGCTACTTTCATGAAGACCGCCAAATTTCGCACAAGGAGAAAGTTTTCACACGAAAAATTGATATCCGCCCTACGGAGAAGAGGACACAAAGTTATAGTGTTTGACGAGAGATACACAACTAAAAGGTGTAGTTCTTGCAACGAACAGAACATCTCATCCGATGTCGTCGTGTCGAAGACACCACACCGTTATGTCTACTGCCCAGTATGTCATAGTGGCGTGAACAGGGACAAAAATGGTGCAAAAAACATTCTGTTAAATTATGTCCGTTCGTCTTTCGTCGGCGGACAAGATTTTGAGCCATAAGGTTCAAAATCGTATCCTTCTCAGGAACACTTGGGACTGAGGAGGTTAATGGCCAACCACGTACTGAGTGTTTCACTCACCTCTTTTGGGCCTGGGTCTGAGGATGTAAGGATGTTAAGATTGAACAATGGATACAACGAGAAAAAGTCAGTGTGCAGAACAAACCACATGTTTCCCTATTTACATTGGTGCGTTGATATTCATTGTATTTGTAATGTCATACTATGTATACAAAGGCTTAGAATATAGTATCAGACAACGGGTTTTGCGTGAATTGCGTGCCACTGCGACACAACGAATAGATCAATGTTCGGCCACCGTGAAAATACCAGTGAAAAAACCATCACTACCTCCACTATATTACTCAAGTCCTGAAAATAGTGATACCAATCCTGTAATAGCCGCATCGCCACCCGAACAACCAATAGTCAGCGAGAAAACAGAGGAACACAATTTTATGAAAGTGAGTGAAAAGGAAACAAATCATGTGGATGACGTAGCAAACGGGAGTATGACCCCCTCTGCACCACCATTAAACTTGATTCCTGAAGCCATTTTTGACAATGTGCCACCACCACCGTACGAGGCGGTCACCAACAAGAGAGACGAATCCAAACATCAGTACTCAAAAGATAAATATAATATATTCGGTATTAACGATTTGGAATGGCACCGGGTTTTTGATGCGTTCAACGAAAAACGCATGGCGATGGCTCTGAAATGGACCCCACCACCAGTAGAGGGGCGACCATTGAAAAGATGCCTCAAGAAAGTTGATGAGTTCTTGAAAACCGAATCGCACCCTGTAAGCGCGCAAAACATTTATAGTTTTCTTAAGTCTTTTGTCGCCCTCACGAATCTTGTGTATGCCCAAACGTCCATAGGGAGAA
Source organism: Flexamia atlantica (assembly GCA_035578135.1). Lineage (NCBI taxonomy): Eukaryota > Metazoa > Arthropoda > Insecta > Hemiptera > Cicadellidae > Flexamia > Flexamia atlantica. The sequence goes on along the minus strand of JAQJVK010000402.1, from coordinate 11,713 downwards.
GAGTAAATGTATCTGACCAATCGTCTGGAGATATAGTTGAAGAGGATTTGACTCGTGTTAATTATCACAAGGAGATATTTTTAAATGCGTTCCACGTGTTGATGAGTGAATACATGCCGAAAGAACCCATCACTAATAGAGTGGTTCCGTTCGGTTATGATTGGTTCATTTTCTCCGGTCGTATGACCTATGCGGTTATTAATGCTCATATAACTTTGTGTTCAACAGTCGATGAAACACCAACTGCCCGCCCGTATTACTCGAGTAATCCATCTGTTGGGACAAGTATTGTTATCAGAGGGTTAATGAATATCTGTAAGAATTTCACGGAATCACTGGGCTATGAACGGTACAGTTCGAATCGCGTGTACATAGGCTGTGCTTTCCTGTACGCGTGTTTATTAGAAAAGTCACACGCTTGTATGAGGGTAGCGGATGTATCGGCAACCGTGCCAGTAAACGGTCTATTGCCAGACTATCAAGAAACGCTTGATGAAATTTTAACCGACCCGTCTAAACGTTATGACACCTTTAAGACATTGGTCGATGAAATAGGCAAATCTACGATTCCGGAAATCAGTATTGATATGCACAGTAGTAAACGCGATCAGACCCTTCCGATCGGGTCTCAAAGAGGTGACATAACGTACGACGGTGTTTATAGTGATAGAACGTTTATAGCTCATCGTAGATTACGTATGTACGCATATATACACTCGTATTGCGAACAATTGCCTTCCATACAGCTGTTGGTCCGTGAAAAACAATTGGACGATGAAAAGCTGGCCGTGCTTTTGCGAGCTGTAGAACCGATGAGCGACGATGCTCTGTTCTACTTCAACCTTCATTCGCGCGCCGGTGGGTTTAAGTTTCACACCGGTTCGGCCCTATTTTCCGCTTTCGGTCTGTCAAAATTTAGGATTAACTCTACCGGCCCGACGTACGGGCGTATATATTTAGCGGACAAAGCACGGATACTCTTTGTTCAAAGTAGTGCGTTTACATTCCATTCGATTGGGCAGCTGAGCGACCTGGCCTATGGTGAAGTTGAAAAATCCAACCGAGACCTGATGCCCGCCTGGTTGATGGGACAGAGGCCACTTTTTCACGCTGAAAAAAATAAATTAGTTGATATACCGTGCGGTTCGCATTTGGAACCATGCGTCATAGATACCGGCAAAAGTAAAGACTTGAAGTTAAATCCGATCAAACAACGAAACACGACTGATTATACGCCAGCAGAGGCCTCTTGTGCGCTGGTTGCTTTCGAGGAAAACAATATTGGGGCCGTGTTCACATTCGTACGCGAAATAAATATGGACGTTTGTTATAGTCGTTGTACGGTAGCCACTCCGCACTACACATTCACAACCTATTTCCGTATTTCAAGGTGTAACAACACAGATGATAGACATATCAGGTTGAGCTGCTATACGGGATGTGCAGAGCAGAACTCCGATCCCAATCGCGAATATTCGGACCCTAAAGAGAGCGGTAAAATTGAGTTTAAACACTGTACGGTTCAGTTGTTTGTTAAAACCGTCGACGGTGTTGATTATAATGGCGCTAATATCGAGATGGAAACGGAAATCGGTGTCAAGAAAAGGGACAAAAGTAAGTGCAAGTACACAGAAAATGAGCTGATGAACGTTTCATTATCGTTGAAACCTTATGGCCATACCTCGAGCACCACTCTACCGGGTTCTGTCACAATCTTATACAGACCCAAGAGTTGCGAGCAGTTTCAATTGCCAAAATTATATGAGAGTCGTAAGATATCTCCGACCGTCACAGTCATTGAACCCGAACAATATAGAGTCCAAGTGGACTCTAGATATGTGGTATTTTGCGATACGAGAAAAACTATTGTCATACTGTTGGATGTAATCGAAAAACGAGTATGCATCACGCCTATTCGTTCAAAAATACAGGACGACCACAACGAACTGGATTTGGCCAATTTGTTAGAAACAACTTTGACGATTATAAAAAAAGATTTAGTGGGCACACTCAAACTCGATTCCATCATCAACAACCGTATTTACGCATACATCGATTGTGAGTGATGCACAACAATGACAAAAAATTTTACAAAAAAAAGTTTTTATCATTTTCTTTTCAACGTGTTTCTCAGTTTTCTCTCACCTTTGAAAGGATTTCATCATAACGTTCGGTTATAGCTTCTCCGGCCCTCGTGCGTACATCGTCCATGTGCAATGAATTATTTATATACGTCATCGTAGTGGATAGATCTCGATGTCCTACCGACTCACTGGCAGTAGTCGCTCCGTATTTTGAATTAATAGTACCGAGGTATTTACGCCGTTGCGAATGCCATCTGACGCCTTTAGCTCTGCTTTTGTTATCAAACAGACTCCGGTACACACGATCCAGCATCAATTCGAGTTGTCGTGATGAGCAAGTGAAGAATCTATTGTCCTTACTGCACGATGAAATTCCGCCTTTTTTTCGACGTGTATGTGTTTTTGTATTCTTTGACAATTCACGTTCATCACTCTGATCGTCATCATCACTACTATTGAAATCACTACTACTGTTAGTATTGTTTTTGTAGACAAAATTACTTTTTCCATTTTTTAAGGTTTTGTCCGTTTTTGTCACATATTCCTCATCAGCTCGTTTACGCTTGCCTAGACTGTACAACAAACTGTCCATTCGTAACGTCATTATTCGACCGTATAACTCGGCGTCTTTGGTCAACACGGACATTGGTAAAAACACATTGACAAACACACCTTTGGTCAATACCTCCAAACGATCGCCAGCAAGTAAAGTTTTCACATCGTCTATTGAAAACCTTAAGACCGTCGACTTTATACGCGCGCCGCTGAGAAAACCGAGAATATAAGCAAACGCAAATTCAAATATTGTCCTTTCGTAATTTATACGGCTGGGTCTGGTATCAGCCGCCGTTATATCTGTGTTTATATCGACTTTTGTTTCCAAAGAACGGTCTTTATCCATTTTTAAAAGTGAAGCATAGTCGGCGGTAGTGGTAGACCATAATCGTTTACCACTACTCCGCTCGTTTTTGCCACCATCGGTGATATATTTCTTTATAATTTCCCTCAAAACATTGACGCAGTATTGGAGGATAACAGACTCTTCTTCGTCATCAAAGACCAATGCGCGTTTGCGACGGGCAGTTGACAGTAGACGTTTAGTTTCATTGTCGCCAAGTGCGTTAGTGATGGCGTCCATACGCCTATAAAAGGTTGAAAACTTTATGCCGCCCAGCCCCTTGAAATTTTCTATGTACTCTTTACATTCATCTGACATACCGTCGATCGCCGATGCCCCGCCAGCCTTTAAATAGGCCATTATAGATCTTATAACACGTTTGGTATAGCTTTCGCGCCTTCCTTTTTCCACAATCATGTAAAATAGAAATTCATACAACACCTGTTGTGAAAACACACCCATTCTAAATGGTTCAAAATCATTAAGATAACGGAGGTGAGAACGTACTACCCGTTCAGAGGCACTCAACGCCAGATGACTACCGTAAATGTGAAACGGAATCTCGTGTGGAATCGGCATTAGGCCGTCGCTACTGTCTGCGTCAGCGTTTATCTGTGAGTTTTTCCCTTTAGGAGATTGTTTTATGCTGTCGAATGTAGCCGGGTGGCCGCGTTGTAAGGCATTGTTTTTGTGGAAGCCGGCAAAACTCTGTGCGATACTTTTACCTTCCAAAAACACCGGCAGATCGGACAAGAACGCTTTTTTCAACCGGTCCAGACGAGTTAGCTTCTGGATTTGGACGGGCGACGCGTCTATTGTGACATTCAATTCATGTGTCGTTGACCCGCTGTTCGTCGACGGCGGCGGATCATTCCATCTAACCGTTTTAATGACATCGGACAACTCGAGACCACTCATTGACTGGTTTCAGAGAACAACGGAAATGATTATCGATGTCGATCACTTGCTACGCAAGTGCTATGTGCCCTGTGTACTGAATTATTTCGGTCAAGAAATATTCAATACACATCCGTTTCTTAAGAACATCTACGACAAAGATAGCAACCGCAATGCCAATGTCAAAGCCATTTACATGTTTTCGGAAAGGCATCATTTCAACGATGCTGACGTAGAATCGTTTCTTTTTAGAAACGGACTAATTCTTTTACCATTGTTCCTGCCTGACAACTGCTTAAGGTATGCGAACGAGCGCGCGATATGCGACGTCGTGCTCACAATGTATTCACCAATGTTGGTGGGGATTTGGAATAAAGCTCTCGATTACGTTAACACTATGAAAGCACAGAATATGGAATCGATGCCCACAACTTCGACGCAGGTTTCACCGGCAGCGCCTGTAGAAATCCATGTACAATGGGATTCCACACCGCTAAACGAAATACGCAACCGTATTAGGAATTGTCTATTCAAAATGACTTTCGGTAGCTGTGTTTTCAAACAAATGTCACAGACCACGATAGCGAATGTCGAACGCATCGGCAAATCAACTGTGACAAAGGGTTGGTGAAATAAAAAAAAATTAAAAAGTATTATAATGTAATTTTTTATCAGGGTTTCTCCCCCACTCTCCCAACATCACACTATCGTCTTTGATATCATTCAGCAGACATTTCACTGTTAGATCCGTCATGACCCATTCTCTTTGCATGTAATTGATGATGTGACCCAAGTCATAGATTACGTTGTTAACTTTTACGGTCAATCTGTTGTCATGGTTCACGATGACATTTTGAAATGCTGAATCCATTTTCTTAGCGTTGTGCCCCTGTTTACGTATCACCGATTTCACTTCAATAAAGGTTTTAGCATATTCCAATGTTTCGGCCATGATGGAATCCTCGTCTGTAGTAGTTTTGAACATATTTTCTACGCCGTCCCGTGTACCCTTGCTGCCGGACATTGCTATGTGCATCGCCTGTAGCTTGGCATTCGGCCCGATCGGATAGATGCGCTCACGGTTGTATCCGTTGAACGAAAGGTGACGAGCCAGAATTATAAAACCGTAAGGCACGTACGGTCCATAAAGCTGTGATAAAGAAAGCAGAGTTTCGTTTAGCTGTCTTTTTATCTGAAAGACAGAACCGTTGTACTCTGTTGCATGGCAATAGGCGAACGTATTTCCGAACAGGCTTTCCACTCGTCGCGAGTACTTGTCCATGTCGGTGTCGTCCGAAATATCGATGTCCTCTTGTAGATGTTTCAGCAGACCGGATATCCTGAAGGGATTTGTCTGACTGAATGTCAGACGAGTACGATAAAAGTAGCAATACATCGTAATCTTCGGCGAAAGACGCATCAGTGTTTCGATAAAGCATTTACCACTATTCACCGTGATCACAGAGATGTTGTCGCCGTCGAAATCCAACTGTTTGTTGGTGATTACTTCAGAAGGTAACGTTATATAAGGGTATTCGTTCTTTTTCACTTTCGTAAAAGTCGTTATCGCGTCTGATGAGAATACCGGATCACGTTTGATTACGGCAGCAACTTTATTCATGTTTACATTTTTAAACACACTTTCCATCACATGCTCGGGCAATCCGATTTCGTCCGGCTGTAGCGTCGGGTCGGGCAGCACTTTACCATACATACAGTTCAACATCTTTCCGGGTATGACTACTTGTTTTAAGAAACTCTTACCACCTTGTGTCTGATCTTTAATACTTTTATTGACCAACTCAGATTCGTTCATATTCTTCCAGAGACGCTGTAACGCGGCGTTAGTCGTGTACTTTGGCTTTTGTCGATTTTTCCGCGGTTGCCGTCCAGAGGTGTTTTTTTTTCTGCCGTTCCAATTTACCTTATCCCGTTCGACGAATACCTTTTTTCTCTGCAAATCTCGTGGTTCCATGCCGTCTAAACGACAGAGCTTACGTAATATGGTGTCGTAGGGGTGAGTGCATTGTGTGATCGGCGCGGTATTTATGTATCTTCGCATATTGTATCTGTAACGTGTCCGAATCGCCAACTGTTTGAGTTTCATGTAGGCGTTGTTGAATCGATTACGTAAGAATTTGCGTTTCGCACGGATGCCGGGTGAACACAGTTGGTCTTTGGCTTTTGAACACCTGTTTATGCTGTCAAAACACGATCTCAGTTTTAACATCTCCTCCGGAGTAATTGCATATTTGTCCATGTCGTCTCTGTCCCACGCATCGCACACACTGTAACTATCGCCGACACCCCTGAATCCGTTGACCGGAACTGTAAGGCCGGATATATTCCCAACAACGTACGGTCTGTCTGTGAAACAAGGGTCAAAACCGAATGTGCTTTCCGATGGATCCATTTCCCGCTGGAAAATCGATCGACCCGAATGACCCCCGCAAAACGGATCAACACCTTTTATTGCCAAATCCCACCCGTTGACAAAAGGCTCTCGTCCAGAAATTTTCTGTCAAGCATTTTTTCTTGCCGAATTCTCAAACCACACAAACGGGTTAACGCAATTTTTGATCAACAATTTCTGGGCGAATTTTTCGAATACATTTTTTTTTTTAAATCTCAGAGGCATGGTTTTCTCAAAGGCGTGCCAAATCGAGAGCGAACGGAAATGAGTCAGCGTGACGAACGCTGTTTTCGTGTAGGTGATGACACATCACCCAACCCCACTCCCCCCACTACAGACCCACTCACGGAGGTCATGTTACTGATTCATTTGAGACAGTAGTTTGTTAGAGAGCGGATGTGTTCCGCTACGATTGCATTGACCCGTGTTTAGATATCGAGAAGGTGTATATTTTGACTTTCCCTTCGGTTTTGGATCGCTCAAAATACGTAAACATGCCGAAAGACAGTGATAAACCTCAGTTATCATCCGGAAATAGCTCGTCAGTTCCTAGTGTGTTGTGTTCCTCCAAGTCACGCGCCGGTGCCGACGTCGCCTGTTTATCAAAACAAGGTTTGAAAACTAGCGGTATTTTGGATCCTGCTATGCCTGACCCGACAGTGGAAACGCTTCCTAGCTCATCAGTATCAACACCAGCCCTGGCTGTCGCTACTACATATACTGCGAAGAAAAGGCGAAAGTCATCTCAAGTTATTTTGGCTGTGAAGTCCAAATTGACCTACACGGTTTCGGGTGGAGAAACGTTGTGGCCACAATCACCGGCTAATCAACAGAGCGTTTCAGAATCTGCAAACAGGGTGGTCCTGATAAACAGTGATGCCGAAGAAACCTTTATTATTTTGCCTGAAAGAAAAGAGAAGATTTCACACGCCAAACAGTCAGTAGCAACGACTTTGGATGTGCTACGAAAGGGAATTTTATCGTTTATGAGTGCCAGACGCTTCGGCGACAGTGAAACCGAAGACTTTTTGGAAATTTTCTGTTGCAAGCTGCCTCAAAAGAAGAAGTATCATTTTTACAAAAGGGTCCAGGCCATTGAACTGCGGTACGAAGGAAATCAATCTACACGAGAAGAAAATACGGACTCATTATATTATGTATTCGACCTGATCAATCGGTATGTAAAATGTTTTGCAACACTCGCCGAATTCAGCTTTGAATTGTGTCTGCCAAAGCCGTTGGTGAGCAGCGGACTATCCAATGTGCTAGTAGTTGATAAGGTATGGAACTACAATACGGAAATAAAACTGTATGTCCCGTCCTACAAAACTCTGGCCGGAGATGTGTATACGGATTATGTCATATCTTCTTTGAAAAGGTTTTACGAATGTGACAACATCAAATTCATCTCGACTCTGCACACCACCCTGTTCGCAAACTATGACGTTCTGTGTGAACCATCAACGGCGACAAGGACTATGGTGCAGCAGACACAGACTACGACTCCGAAAATACCTTCAGTCATCGAGACGCCGGACTCGGTAGTGACTGCGTCAAATCGTCCTCTGAAAAAAAGGAAGATCGTCGTTAGCACTGATTCGCAGCCAGGATCAAGCAAAACGACACACTGCGCAGCGCAGCCTCCTAGACCACAGCCAAGGAAATCGCCACGTAAACATTCTGTCTACGGTGAACCATCATCAACCGCGCCTACGAATCCGACGTTAATAGTTTTGAAACAGCCATTCAAGATAGTTAATCAATGTTTAGTATGTCCAATCTCTATTGAAATCCACCTAGCTAGTCATATTATTTACAATTAGCACTGAACAGGAAAGTTAATCAATGTTTAGTATGTCCAAACTCTATTGAAATCCACCTAGCTAGTCATATTGTTTACAATTAGCACTGAAAAAGATTCCTTGACAACAGTCTAGTCGTGTAGTCTACCTCTTTGGAAATCTTGAGTTCCTGTTTTGGGTTATATTATTAAATTTATGTTATTTATCGGATTAAATGTGGGTAAATGAGAAAAAAATAAGTGTTGAAATTTTATTTCCTACAAATCACAATGCTCAGTGTCATTTTCTAGCTGCAAAGCGTGTCTCGTGTAGACGTCCATGTGAACATTACCTTCCCTGTGGATTCTGAATCTGATGAATGATGATAGAAATAGCGCGTCGACATATTCCTCGGGATCCTTCTCGGTAATCGACTGACTGTTGTGGTTGTAGCTGGTGTAACGCAGTCTAGTGTCACCATGCTGCTGATTTTCGGTATTCATTCGGCCGGATGTGCCGATAATTCTGATATGATCACGGCGTGTCAGTTGTGAAAGATCCTTGAAAAACCCGTCCATAGCATCTTGGTTGAAGTGGTTTGAAGTGCGAGATGCCGCTCCGTTTCTCGGGGAGTTTCTCGGGTTGAGACCTGATGTCTGCAGGTGCATCAACGACGATGACATTCCGCCGGATTTTAGCTCTTTTATCGATGCCTCTTGCTGTGCAAATCTCAAAGCTCTTTTTTCTTGATAGCTACGCACCTCGTTGCTCAGTTTTTCGAAACAAATCTCATAGATATGCTCGAGACACTCGTAGAAATACGTTCCGAAATATGTGCAAAGCTCGATGTTGTAGATAGTAGAAGACTCAGAATCGGAATCCTCATAACGTTTAGTCTGGAGGTTTCCCAAGAAAATAAGTTTTATGGGAATATTGAACCTGCACTCGAGGTAACCGTAACTATTCACTGATCCAAATCCGTTGAAACGACATAATTTGTTTAGTTGGTCCTTTGATAAACAGCATGTCACCGGATTTATCAGGTTGACAACGGTCTTATTAAACATTCTTGATGGGTCCAATGCTAAAACCAAATTCTTGACCACAGATATAATGATCTTGTAATGTTTCTTCACGTTAGAATTAGACTTCAAGGGGCGCATTTCGTTTTCCAACGAGTTCAGTGTATGTACCAGGGATTTATTTGACAATGTAGACTTTTTTCCAAATTAGAAAAAAGATTCAAAGTTAGCACTATATTGCAGAAGATGCGTTTAACTAAATAATCGGTGCTCAAACCGTCGTCTCCGTCGTTCATCACCACATTTTCACCGTCACGCCAGAACATATTTTCTGTAGGCGTCAAAGAAAAGCTAGAAAAGTCTTCGGCGTCATGGTGGATATTGATATTTTGTGAACAATTGCCATTGTCATGGTTGTCATTAGATGCAAAAGAACCTGAACAAGAGTCCAAATAACGATTTAATCATATCTTCTTTAACGTTTTTCATATCATCCGTGACAAGAGTGTCGGATGTGCGTAATTCTGGTGGTAAAAAGCTCGGTACTCTCACCTTTTTTCTTTCAAAACTTGAACATCCGGCGGCGTCCGTATCTTCTTGCGGTGGCCTTTTATTTGTTGGAATAGTGGCGGAGTCCGTTTGGTCTATAGTCTCGTTGAATCCCTTCACGTATTCGTCAGCGATATCCGCTATATTAGCACTTTCGACCGACATGTCAACAAGCTAACGGCAACAAGAACAATAATGTGTTGGCACACATTCATATAAAGCGTGCATGGTCCGCGGTCAACGTTTCCGAGCCGACGGTTCTTTCAACCTCTCCCCTCTTCTCCTTCCCCCCACCTATCCGTCAGAAAGATTGAACTTTTCCTCGAGAACCAGTCGAAATGTTTTCTTTTCCCCCGCTTTTGGTGCGATATTGGTCGGCGGAGGGGGTTGAGATTTTATCACTGACGACCTGTGGTCGGAAAATGTCGGTTTTCTTGTGTAACAGAAAAAATGATAACAATATCACACCTATTATTACGACCCATACGCCAAAACGTTTGGCCACATTCCAAAAACCGCTCAAAATATTTTCAGCACCCTCCATTATGTCACCGGCGGTCTCGCTTAACACGTGGGGGGCATCCAAAACCACTTGACCCAACATCTCCCCCAAGGACGGTCTTGCACGGCATACATAAATGTCGGTAGGATCAACATAATCCCCGATTTCTAGTTTATCAGTACCGATACCCGTCGGATCGCAATGGACACACGGTGTTAGACCGGTCCATTCGTCATTACACGACGTTTCTTTAATAATACTAGGATAACGTTCGCAATATCGGTCGTTTGGCATCGAACCGTCACCTTCCGTCCTAATGGTACAGGACGCGTATCGCACACGACACGACTTGATTTCCTTTGTCTCCGCGTCACGAAATATACGCCAGCAGCCGGTCGATCTTTTAGCTCCTTCGGTTAGTGCGGCATAAATTGCCCCGGATCCTCCGGCTGTTAGTGCGAAGCCAAAAAAAAGACCCTTAGTCACAATCGGTCGTCCTTTTTTCAAAGAGTTTTCCATCGCTTCCATGAGTCTGCTGGCCTGTTTGTTTGTCTTTATCAACGATTGTAGTTCATCTGCTGAACCGTAGAATGGTTTTTCAAACAGTTCAGAAGGAATTTCACGAAGGTCGTACAGTTGTTTTTTCATAATCTCAACGGCCGAGTCGGGGTACGCGTTCTGCAGCGTGCGCGTCAAATGTTCGACGAAACGCGGTTGGCGGAACACACTTTCCGAAGGCACTTTCAATTTGTCCAACAGAACTTCCACGTTTCCCAGCCTTATATCGCGCATGACATGACCAATATTAAGGGTCGAATTATCTCCCGCATCCAAGACGATACGAAAAGCGTTTTCCGCGCCACCCGTCGCTTTTGCTACCACACGCGACAGTAGGGATTGTATCAGGTCATTTGTGATTTCGCTATATTTTCCCTTATTTGCCAAACTTCTGGAAGATGATTTTACCACGTCTAAAACCTCATCAGCGGCTGATTTCGATTTAAATACTATCTCGCCAACGACTTCGAGATGTCTAAAGGCTCGCAATAGCGACTCTCCAATCGCCTGACCGGCCATTTTACTTAACCTCCTGAGACCCAATGTACCTTTTTTGGGACAAATAAAACATGGGATTTTGAACCTTATTGTTTTCTATAATTTATTCCCTATTGTCAAGATATCTATCTTGACTTTCAATGTTGACTGTAGGAATGTCGACGAAGAATAAAGTTATAAGTACAGGGTGTTAACTGGGTTTAGGCTCATTCAGACATTGATTGGTGTTCAGATTTTGCGTTGTGGAATGTCATTATCTCGACTTTCAATGTCGACTGTAGGAATGTCGTCGTGTCGAAGACACCACACCGCTATGTCTACTGCCCAGTATGTCATAGTGGCGTGAACAGGGACAAAAATGGTGCAAAAAACATTCTGTTAAATTATGTCCGTTCGTCTTTCGTCGGCGGACAAGATTTTGGGCCATAAGGTTCAAAATCGTAACCTTCTCAGAAACATTTGGGTAACCTTTACCATCGAATCGGGAATCCGATGAGTTGAAAATGTTAGG
>JAQJVK010000401.1:0-60968 GCA_035578135.1 Flexamia atlantica | reverse complement strand
AAAATTGGTGGTGTCAATTGAAGTTTGGTATTGGCAACGAATGCACGCAATGCAAATTTGGCTTATATACTAATAATATCTTAAAGATAACAAAAACTGGAATTTCCTATATAGGCCTAATTTTATCGGCAATATCATGCGAAACAGATATCAAATAAGCTGCATAAATACGACCACGAAAAATAACTGCGCTACCAACATGTGATTTTAGTAGCATTTAAAACAAATAAATTAAAAAAACTACCCATTTCAAAATAAAAGATTCTTCTAATAATACATCCGAAGAAAAAAATTTGCTATTTCCACCACATAACGATACACTCAGTTTCCTCATTTTTACTCTTCATTAGTGGCGGACTTACCTGCAACGCCGCCCCTATAGGCAATGAATACATATCACTAAAGTGTGTATTTCGTAACAATATTTCATAACACTATATACACTGTATACACTATAGTGTATATGGTGTTACGTATTCATTGCCCTAGGCCCGTTCGGCCGGCCGCCCATTGTGTTTCGCGAAAAAGGGAAGGTTTCAACTTAAAAGCGATATTAAATTCCCCGTTGTTGGCACGCTTATTAATGCATTTTTCCAAGAAAGACATAGTAGTCCTGCAGCTGACAACACTTCTGTGTGCAAACTTGCGTAGGCTGAATTTTATTGCTGGACCTGTTAGTTTATTACATGGGAAGGTTAAAAAACTTGGGTGGACATCTCCTACCCCCCAGGTTTTCCCAGGATGACGTTTTCAAAATGGCCGCCAATTATCTGTTTTTTACCATTAAATTTATAAAAATCATGACCATCGCCCAATCTGTGGATTTAACATAACAAGAATCGGTGAAAATTACCACTTAGTATATACCTAACGATTAAAATCTCGTTTTCAAAAGTTGCATCACTACATGTCCGCCATTTTGGAAATAATCCGCCATTTTGAATTTATGTGAGCTTTTAATTTATCAATCATAGTGAGGCTCAAAACCAACGTAGGATCGTGATTTTTATTTTATTTTAAAGCCAATTAAATTTCCTACAAGAAAATTTCAGGTGGAATACAGCCAATCGGTATAACCAATGTGTAATTTTAATGTAAAACAAGTCCCTAAAAAATTGACGATGTAATTTTCGTGTTTTACGGATTATTTTGCTAACAACGAAACCTACGCCTCCACTGAGGAAATAAAGGAACTGGAATGTACTAAACTAATCTCAATGCATATGAATAACTATCTAAGACAAGATTTCATAATACATTTGCCGCTTGCCGGTCTTTTTGGGAAATAATTCGCTATTTTGAATTTATACTAGTTTTCAACTGCCAAAGCGTTTTCCGGCTAACAGTTGCCGTAAACACTTATATTTTCATTTTATTTTACTCTTTGATAAAGTTCTTACGAGAAAGTGTAAGGTGGAATGCATCAAATAAACATAAACAATACGAAATTGCAATGTAAAAGAAGTATTTTAATGATTTTCTAATAGTAGGGTAAAAAGCAGGCCATAAGATGTCTTCTTCGTGATTATGTAGGCTATGTTTTGCGACTGGTGGCAACCATGTTTTTTTGTTCCTTTTGACCTATTGAATGCAAACTGTGAGTTTGCCACCTTCAAATTTGGTGCGGAGACCAGGAATCCAAGATGGCGGACAAAATGGCTTATTAATGTTGTAGGCTTAGTTTTTTTTTACCTTTCCCTCGCTACATTTGATGACAATTCGGCTGTCTTAACAAAGAAAAGGTTGGGAGAGGGGAAACACTTAATGTTGGTTACATTTCCACATCCGGTCGCCATATTGGATCCGCCATATTGGATATAAGTTATTTTTTTGAAATGTAAATATGGGGTTGTGACACATCATTTCAAACTGTTTTTTGTGACAAACTCAACGCTGTAATCCGTTTTTCTAAATCTCTGTCTGTTCTCAGGTTATTAGTAAATTATTTAATAATTATATTCTTTTTTTCTGTGTCTTTTAGTCCTGTCGCCCAACGATATGACCTTGAATTAAGGTCCAACTCACACTTTGTGATCAATTCTCGTACTATTTTATAAATTGAACAAGATTATGAGGGGTTCCAGAGTGGCACCCATGGAAAATTTTGAATAACGATGGCCAAAGTTTACAGTGCCAAAAATAAAGAAACAAATATTGAATAAAATTGTATACATGACATTCATCGGAATATTTTCCAAAATATCGATTTGAAAACACCGCCAATAGTTGCTGGAAGGTAAATACTTAATTAAAGTGGATTATAGTTTTCAGCCGCCATCTTGGACCCGCCATATTGGTTAGAATATACTGGAACCTCCATAAAAGTTAAAATATGGAAAAAGCTGATTAGTACTAAGCAGCTGATTGAGTGGAAACAGCACATTTGCAGCGAAAAAGCTATTTGACGGTCAAATACTTATCTTCATTTAAAACAGCTAATTTGATTGTAAATTACCTTTTAACTGTCAATCAGATGTTTTTAGTCAATTATCCGATAACTATTAATAAGCTAATCCCCTTTTATTTATTTTTATTATGAATCCAATATAGTAATCCATTAAATATTAAAAATAAGTTTAAATTTATGTTTATTAATTATTGTACATGATTATGGGTTATAATAATGTACTGAATTTCTGATAAAAATAAAGAAAAGGGGAAAAGCTAATTTAAAGTCATCAGCTGATTAGTTAGAAACAGCTGATTAATAGTAAAAGTTAAATTACAAACAAATCAGCTGTTCTGAGTGAAGGTGCGTAAAGTATTTGTCCATAAAAACAGCTTTTCGCTGCCAATCAGCTGTTTTCAGGCAATCAGCGGTTTTCCATATTTTTCATTTTAATGAAAAGTACAGTACATTATAACCCATTATCATTTATACAAAAAATATTTTCTTTGATTGCAAACACATTTGATAATAAAAATCTTATAGTTCTGGGAAAAATATGTTTCCAATGAAAATTTAAATTTTACATGTTGGGCATTTAAAATTGTTTGCTTGGGCATTATTCTAAAAAACCATAAATAGTATCGTAAAAAAATAAAACCAATTTAATGTAAATTTGACCCCTCGTACAGCCTCGTATCTTAAAAAGTGAGCGATTTAGTACAAATTTAGTTATGGGCAACTATAGTTTTTCTAGCGTGGAGAACGAGTTAGTCGAATATTTCTTATTGCTCACCAACGTTTTACTTGTTCTTAGATTCAAATTACTTAGCTACTTTAACCTTCCGTGTATCTCTTATAGTTTAAGAGATCCCAAAAGTGTTCACAAAAAAATATGCTTTATATCTTGTGATCGAAACAGCACTTTTTTCAAACAGATCGCGGCATTGTAATCAGCGTGAAAACATTGTTTTTATGTGTAACACCACATTCACATTTAAGAAAAATATGTTATATCCAATATGGCGGATCCAACGTGCATGGCTACTAAAAGCTATTTGCCATTTTAAATTAAGTATTTACCATCCAGCAACTATTGGCGGTGTTTTCAAATCGATATTTTGGAAAATAGGCCTATTCCTATGAATATCATACATACAATTTTGTTCAATATTTGTTTCTGTATTTTCGGCACTGTAACTTTGACCATCGATATTCAAAATTTTCCATGGGTGCCACTCTGGAACCCCTCATAATCTTGTTCAATTTATAAAATAGTACGAAAATCGATCACAAAGTGTGAGTTGGACCTTAATTCAAGGTCATATCGTTGGGCGACAGGACTAAAAGACACAGAAAAAAAGAATATAATTATTAAATAATTTACTAATAACCTGAGAACAGACAGAGATTTAGAAAAACGGATTACAGCGTTGAGTTTGTCACAAAAAACAGTTTGAAATGATGTGTCACAACCCCATATTTACATTTCAAAAAAATAACTTATATCCAATATGGCGGATCCAATATGGCGACCGGATGTGGAAATGTAACCAACATTAAGTGTTTCCCCTCTCCCAACCTTTTCTTTGTTAAGACAGCCGAATTGTCATCAAATGTAGCGAGGGAAAGGTAAAAAAAACTAAGCCTACAACATTAATAAGCCATTTTGTCCGCCATCTTGGATTCCTGGTCTCCGCACCAAATTTGAAGGTGGCAAACTCACAGTTTGCATTCAATAGGTCAAAAGGAACAAAAAAACATGGTTGCCACCAGTCGCAAAACATAGCCTACATAATCACGAAGAAGACATCTTATGGCCTGCTTTTTACCCTACTATTAGAAAATCATTAAAATACTTATTTTACATTGCAATTTCGTATTGTTTATGTTTATTTGATGCATGCACCTTACACTTTCTCGTAAGAACTTTATCAAAGAGTAAAATAAAATGAAAATATAAGTGTTTACGGCAACTGTTAGCCGGAAAACGCTTTGGCAGTTGAAAACTAGTATAAATTCAAAATAGCGAATTATTTCCCAAAAAGACCGGCAAGCGGCGAAGAAAAAAAAAAAAAAAAAATCTTGTCTTAGATAGTTATTTATATGCCTTGAGATTAGTTTAGTACATTCCAGTTCCTTTATTTCCTCAGTGGAGGCGTAGGTTTCGTTGTTAGCAAAATAATCCGTAAAACACGAAAATTACATCGTCAATTTTTTAGGGACTTGTTTTACATTAAAATTACACATTGGTTATACTGATTGGCTGTATTCCACCTGAAATTTTCTTGTAGGAAATTTAATTGGCTTTAAAATAAAATAAAAATCACGATCCTACGTTGGTTTTGAGCCTCACTATGATTGATAAATTAAAAGCTCACATAAATTCAAAATGGCGGATTATTTCCAAAATGGCGGACATGTAGTGATGCAACTTTTGAAAACGAGATTTTAATCGTTAGGTATATACTAAGTGGTAATTTTCACCGATTCTTGTTATGTTAAATCCACAGATTGGGCGATGGTCATGATTTTTATAAATTTAATGGTAAAAAACAGATAATTGGCGGCCATTTTGAAAACGTCATCCTGGGAAAACCTGGGGGGTAGGAGATGTCCACCCAAGTTTTTTAACCTTCCCATGTAATAAACTAACAGGTCCAGCAATAAAATTCAGCCTACGCAAGTTTGCACACAGAAGTGCTGTCAGCTGCTGGACTATAGTACAATATGAGTACATTACATCAAAGTTGTATTTACATGTTATAAGAAAAACATATATTTTGTGGTCGAGGCAAGAATGAATATAAATAGCCTAAATTAATCGACGGACGAATTGCTGTACTTGACGAAATTCAATTAAAATGTATTCAGTTTAGATTGGTTTTCTTTAGTTTTTCTTCTAATTCCTATGAACTTATTAAAATATACTAAGAGATCGCCAGCGGTCGAAAATTCGACCAATTTTCAAATCGAGAAATAGTAATTGCGATATCGATATCTAATTTTGAAAGTGATCCATGCAGACACCAATGCGTAATTTATATACTACGTTTCTTATGGGACTCATTTTCCATGTAAACACACAACATAACCAAACGGGAACCGAAATCGAAAGAGAAAGAGTAATTCTTGGACTCCTTTTTCTCTCACCTCTAGCGAATATTTATGGCATAGTTTATATTCTAGATTAGTAATTATTATTTTAATAAGATTCCACGTTTATATCATATAAACGTGGAAATGTAATAATATAAACGTATAATATAAACGTTATATTAAAAAGATAATACCTATAACACGTTTATATTATGTAAGACTGAACCGAGTGTTGCTTCAGATAAAAGTAAACATTCAGTCATCCAATCAGTTTATCCCACACCCTTAGAGTTAGTTTAGAGTGCACCCTTTTCTATCAGAATGAAATTTATTTGAAACGAACAACTGTCGCTTCTTAATTCATACCTTGAATGAATGAATGATTGAATGAATGAAAATACTTCTTTATTGAGGCGAACTTAGGACCACATGGTCCTTTCTTACAGCTAACCTCTAATACTAATATACAAAACCAAAATATGCTTAAAATTTATAAACAAAGTTTCCTAAGATATATAAATAAACAAAAAAGTATATAACAACAATAATAATGCCCTAACATTCGCACGCACTCACACATTCATTCGATGCCACAGCTAAGCCTAACGCACGCCATCCCGCCACGCCACGGTCATCCGCTCCAGATAATGTTTCTTCAGCGCCACCGTCAGCCGTACACGATTTTCAACGGATTTTGTTTCATGGGGCAGAGAGTTCCAGAGGCGGCAGGCTGTTACAGTGAAAGATTTATTGAAAGTTGTGGTCTTGTGTCGGGGAATGCGCAGCGTTGACGAGCCAGAGCGGGTGTTTCTTGCGCCTCTCTCACTTAAGAATTCAAAATTTGCCGCAAGATAGTTTGGGATTCCAAGGTTGATTACAGAATGAGTAATTTGAATGATTCGAATTTGCCTTAGATCTGACAGTTTTAAAAGAGAAGAATGAATGTAATAAGGTGTGATGCGATCATCTCGTCGAAGATTATATAAAAATCGGATGCAATAATTTTGAACGCGTTGCAATTTTGTCTCCAAGGCCACAGTCATATCATTAATTACAGTAGAGCAGTAATTAAAGTGAGGAAATACCAGTGATTTGATAAGTAGCAGTTTAATGTGAAAAGGTAAGAG
The DNA here is from genome assembly GCA_035578135.1 of Flexamia atlantica. Taxonomy (NCBI): domain Eukaryota; kingdom Metazoa; phylum Arthropoda; class Insecta; order Hemiptera; family Cicadellidae; genus Flexamia; species Flexamia atlantica. The sequence goes on along the minus strand of JAQJVK010000401.1, from coordinate 54,356 downwards.
TCGCTGCATTTTTTTCAAAGTGTGAACGGCGGCAAAAACCTTTTTACATGTATTCACCACCGCCTCAGTCCAGTCCAGTGTGTTGTTTATCGACAAACCAATGCTCTTAACTGTATTGTAGTAAGGCAAAGGTAGGCCATTAACTGTAATTTTTGGTGCTTCGTCTAGTTGTAATCTGTTTAGTAACCGTGAATGTCCGAGAATGATTGGCTTTGTTTTGTCAGGATTTAGTTTTAGTCCGTTCTTTGTTGCCCAAAGGACAATTCTGTCAATGTCGTCATTCATTAAAGTAATTGTTTCATTCAGTTGGCTGACTTTGAAGTGAGCGTATATTTGTAGATCGTCAGCGTATGAGTGAAACTTAGTATTGAGTAAAACTGAACTGATGTCGTTTGTGTAAATAGTGAAAAGTAGTGGCCCAAGTATAGAACCCTGGGGAACACCACAGGAAACATTTTTGAAGTCGGAAGTCATTTTGTCATGACACACACACTGCTTACGGCCTTGAAGGTATGATCTCATCCAAGTTAGTGAAGAATTTGAAAACCCTAATAAATTGAGTTTGGCTAGAAGAATTTCATGATTTACTGTATCAAAAGCCTTACTGAAGTCAAATAATGTGAGAACTGTACACTGACTACGATCCATGGCCAATCGTATGTCGTCAGTGATCTTTAATAGGGCTGTTTCGGTGCTGTGGGAACGTCGGAAACCTGATTGAAATGGGTTGAGAATATTATTATGTGAAAGAAAATCGGATATTTGGGAATGCACTACTCTTTCGAGGGCTTTAGAAAGAGCAGGGAGAATGCTGATCGGTCTGTAATCCTGTGGGAGGGAGGGGGATGAGATCTTATTCAGAGGGCGGACTAGAGCAAACTTCCATTTATCTGGGAAAATACCTGTTCTTAAAGATGTATTGAAAATGTGAGTTAAAGTGGGGAGGAGAGCAAACAAGATTCGTTTGATTAAAGAAATTGAAATATTATCGGACCCTGTAGCGTCAGACGTAATACGTCGTACCGCCCTTAAAACATCAATTTGCAAGACAGGTCTAAACAAGAATTGAGCATGGTTACGATCTAAGTTACTCTGGTCCTTAAGTTCGGTCAAATAATTTTGTAGGGCTAAACTATTTGTTGTTGAAGAAAAAGATAGGAAGTGATCGTTTAAGTCATTTAACGGTAAAGAAATTGGAACAGCAGTTTCTTGCTTCCCAATGCCAAGTTTTTTTACATTACGCCAAAGAACAGTGGAATTCTGTTTTTTGTCAGAGAACAAGCCATGAATATAACGATGCCTGGAGTTACGGAGCTGCTGCTTAACTTGGTTACGCAACTGCCGATATTGGGCCATAAGCCCGGGATCACCAGACCTTTTAGCTCGGCGATGAACTGAATCCCGCCGAGCCATTAACCCAAGGATCTCGCTAGAAATCCAGGGGACAGGGTGTTTCTTACTGATTCTGCGGGTAACGATTGGGGCATGCTTGTCGTACAGTTTTAAAATAAAATTATTAAGGGCGTCCACCATATCGTTTACTGACTCCAGATTGTGTATGGAGTGCCAAGGAGTTGAAGTTACATCTGTTAAAAAATTTTCTTCATTTAAATTTCGAAAATTTCTGTACGTAACAATTTTTTGTTTGATTCTTGGAGCTCTCAAGTCAAGGGCACAATAAACAAGGTCATGTCGAGAGATGGCAGGGATTGGAAGTTGCCCGTGGTGGACTGAAATTTGAGGGTCACTAACGACCATTAGGTCTAAGATGGTATCGGCTTCAGCAGTATGATGTGTCGGGTCCAGTGGGAGTATAGTTATGTTGCATGATGCAAACATGTTAGTCAGTTGACGGCAATCATACCGTTCTAGTTTTAGTAAGTCACAGTTGAAGTCACCCATAATCAATACACGACTGTAGCCTGGCAAGAGGCGCAAGAGTATGTTTTCAAAGTCCGCCAGATGCCCAACACCTGGGGGGCGATAACAAATCCCCAGGAGAAGAGCATCCGAGCAAGACGAGCCAATCTCCAAAAAAATGAATTCAGGTTTCGCCGAGTACTCACCAGGAGATGAATACAACTGCCTGGTTTTTAAACCTTCCCTAACATAGGCGGCGATCCCACCTCCAGTTTTTCCTAAACGATCGTTTCGAATGAGAGAATAACCAGGCAGTGCAACAAATCCACACGAAATACTCGGCTTTAACCATGTTTCCGAAATTGCAATAATTTCAAAATTTTGGTGCCGAAATATTGCTCTGACTTCGTCAATGTGTTTACTGAGGGACTGGGCATTGATGTGCGCGGCTTTGAATTGTTTTGAGAACGGGGCAAGGTCGTTGATAAGGATCTGAGCGTTATCAGTCGGCGGCGGGGGAGGGGTGGCTGAGGCGACGCTGTGCAGGTCAGCTATGCTGGACCTGCAGCCCGGACCCGCGACACGGCGACGACAACGCGCATCGGCGTAGCTGTAACAGGCACACTCACACACACATTCACCCCACGGATACAAAAACTTGTAGGCCTAACTCCTAGTATTAAATTAATTATTCTAACAAGGTTCATGCACATATTTTCTTTTTTTGACACGCTTGCTTTCAGCTCCTAACATTAGATTTCAGCTAGCAAATTAAATTTAATTATCATATTTATTCATATTCTACAAAAATAAATAAATAAACATTCTCCAAGGATTCCAATTACATGCAAATTCGCTAAAATATTTACAAAATAAGTGATATAAAATTATTTCAATGTTAATATCTTTCCTGGTTTAACATGCGTCCTCAAATCAACCAATTATAAATAAATTAATTCAAAAATTTTTGCCAAAAGAACTAAATAAATTAAAATAAACTAAATAAATTAAACTTCCCTGACATACTAGAAACAATGCGATTCAATTTCAGAAATACAACTATAAAATAATTAACTTATTAACTAAAAATAATTTGTTCAAACCGTTTATTGTTGTTGTTCAGTTAGTTAAATGTAATAAATTACAGACTCCGAATACTCTTTGACTTTGCTAAAACAATTTAAGAACAAAGCGATAAAAAAATATGTAGGCTATATTTATTTATAAATATTAAGACAATTGCATAGCAATTGTCTTAATATTTATAAATAAATATAGCCTACATAAAACGGTAAATATAGCCTATAAATAAATATAGCCTACATATACATGTAAACGGTATTACATGTAATACATGTATTACGGTATACATGTAATACCGTAAATTGAAGAACGCCTATTTAAGTAGATTCTACGTAAAATGTTGATGTACAAATTAATGAATAATTAAAGGTTTTTGAATTTGACTTTGACCTTTATTCCGTGAGATTTTTTGGTCTGATTGAATTTTTTAATGAACATGAAGGGTTCTTGAACTTTCTTAAAGCAATCAGGATCTATATAGGTTTACATACATAAGTCCTTAAGTAAGCAATGGGTGGTAAAATTATACCAGGGGAATTAAATTACTTGGTATCTGCCAAATGATGGCTGCATTATTGATTGATTTTTCACCGAGCGTTAAACCAACGCTAACCTTTTTTGGAACTAATATGGGGTCATGAGTCTATTTTCAAGTTGTCATAAGGCTAATACAACATAGCCTATTCCTCTTCAAAGAAGATGTTGTTGAAGAGACATTATTCTTCCACAATTGAAAACATTTAACATTTATCCTCAATAACTTGAATTGAAAGTATTTAACGCAACCGCATATTTGTCATTGACGAAAGAAGAATCATGACTCATACATTTTAATTTAAGATTTGGTTTAATTTTTCGCGGTTTGTTTCATACAGTCGGTGCAGTTTGTTTGTGCCCTAAGTTTCGTACATAAATTATTTTTTATCAAACATCTGTGAGTGAAAGGATATTTGCAAAAGAAACAGTATTCAGATTCCCTCCTAAATACACAGTAAACCTCGATGGCGCCGACGTATTAAGATAGGGATTCAGCAGTTCAGTGATTAATTTAGCATATATGTACAAAAACAATCGTTAAACAACTTCGTGAAAAATCCTATCGATTCGCCCAATTTATTTATTTATTCGCCCAATGTTCGACTTTAAAAATCAAAATACTGTAGAACAAAATTGTAACCCAAAGGCCCATCCTTTAATAGGACAATAGACCGTTTCACATAGCTAATTATCCACATATAAACGAAACAGTATGAGGCCTAAACTGGAACCTTGGGGGACGCCATAATCGGTTTTACAAGGTGTTTAGACGCCACTATCCTTGCTGAAGAAGAAGAAGAAGGTGAATCCTAACGTCGACTTGGAATTCACGGCGAGTCTCGGGTCACTGCCACTGCCTCCTCGATCAGATAAGCCATTGTTGTGCCCCATGACAATCAGCCGGCGGCCCGCGCTCTAGAAGGTCGTGGAATGGGCCTAGGTTCTACTTTCTTCAGACCAGACCTTACCCAACAGATGGTCCTTCCGTAGACAATTGTTCCATTCAGTGGCGTCGCTCTGAGGGGGGAGGGTGAGGGGGGAGGTGCCCCACTAGAATTTTAATATAAAGAGTTGGGAGTTTCAAGCCAGCTAGGTGGACGATTTAATTTTGAACTAAAAACTGATCATGACGTAGTTGAGACGCGGTCCACTGATTCGCGGTGTCGCAGGAGCACTTCCGGCTTCTCGCCATTATAAACTGCTGTACTATATAGTCTCGGATCTCAAATCTCGAATATATAAAGGTTTTGGCCAGGTACTAGAATATTCGGGTTAATTCGGATGAGTCGGGCCTTCTTAGAATTTCTGAGTGGTGGAATCTGGGGTGGGTCCCTCGCCTATTGTTTACAGATTTTTCCTGTGACGCCAGGAATCTAATTTTAGACACTTCCTAAACGCTATTCTATTTCCTTAGGATTTTTTCTTTTAACATTTCAAAAGTTTTACTTTCGGGACCATCTGTATGTTAGTTGATTATGTTATTTTTATATTTTTCTTAAAAAATATGTTCATTTTCCATTAAGATAAACTTTTTACTCTTATTTAAAATTTATATTACTTCTAATGTGTCTTAAATTTTCCCGTAACTCAGATCTTCCTCTAAAATATAAAGTGCAAAATGCGATTTTAGTTCCTTTTGTTTCAAGGAATTATTGTGATTTTTTTTAATTTTCTACACAACTCTTTGCGTTATAGGTAGATCTTAATGCGTTTTTTTCATTGGGATAAAATTGTCAGTTATTGAACTTCTCGTCGGGGCAAACTTTTAAAAATAACTTATTGCTTTAGACTTGGAACAACAATTTGGGTAAGATATCTTCACAGAATTTGAGAAGTTCATTTCTTTCGTCTGCTTTAAAAGTGTCTATGTATACGTATACATTCTATACTTTAAAATTTAGTCTCTGTTTTAAAGTTTTCTTATCAAAAGAAATGAATCCTAATGTCAATTCCATGCACAAAGCATCTACGCAACAGTTTATTGCATTCATCTTTCTTAGGTCTGCATGTACAACAAATGGTAAGAAGATAGATAGACTAACCACTGATCTTCTGATGAACTAATCTGTAAATAACATTTATCTACGACCATTGTAATAAGCACCAATTATGGTATTACAATAAACATTATAATGATATACATTAAAACACCAAAAACCAAGCAGTACTCTAATGACGACTTTAGAGTACTGGAGTCACTTTAGAGTACTGGTTCTAGACCAATGAGAGCTCGGCATTTGACGGAAGTAGTGTCATAATAACAATTACGCAATTCGCACATCAGCTGATTGTTGCATTATAATTCATGTTTGAGTTTACTTATCCCATCAGCTGATTGTTCCACAACGATTCATGGTTCAGTCTGCTTATTTGCTTAACCTCAAATTTTAGTTGACCTATTCCATCATTATTAAAAGTCATGAGTTTTGTTTAACTTCGGGGGAAATTTTGTCGTATATTGTTGGTCGTAGATAAAATAGTGTATGCAACGATTGTATTTGAGATATTTAGAACACTTCGCTCGTGTTCTAACTTACATCTCACTCGTGGCTTAAAGGCATTCATTATACAATCGTTGCATAAACTACTATTATAAAATAGCCACTCCCCGTAAAAACAAATTATTCAACGCCCATAACGCCCAAGGAATAAAATTTTCTAATTGACCCATTCTTTTGTTTCGCATCTCATATACATGTTTGATACATTTTTACCTAGCCAAATAACTAACTTTCTATGAAATGCCTCCATCATATAGGCATATTTGTTATTGGTATTTTCAAAATTGAGTAGAATAGGCAGGCTAACCGTTGATACTCGAATATCCTTCGCATTCTAAAAACATTAACAAAATACAGGTTTTAAATTCATAATGCGTTTTAAAACTTGAATTTTTTTAGGTTAATATTTAATTAATATTTATATTTAAAACCTCTAAGCGTTGCAACATACATCAAAGTGTTGACCATGCATGTATGAATGTGTATTCAGTGTCAATAGTCTATATAAATAAAATTAGAGCTTTGTCTGTACATTGCTTAGAATTATGAAATTTTCGGTTATTTTTGCGTTTTGAAGGTCAGAGAATCTGAATCAAGCCTTTTCTCAATTTATGTCACGATGTGTGTTGGTAACGCTCAACATCACACTTTAGACCGCTTTTCACGCAAAAACTAGAGTACTGTTATGGCTGAAACTATTTTCCTGTGTAGTATGCACATATGAGAAGGCTTTAGACGACTTAAAACTAGCGTACGTCTTTTTTAAATTAAATAGCAAGCTTCTAAAAACCGAGTTTTATTTGATTTCAACCAAGTTTCCCCATAATAATTAAAGGGGATGATGTTTTGTTTACATTTTCAGAGTTCCAAGCAGATGGTAGTTACCTTCATTGATGGATTCGTCGTTACAGATGTTTAATGATTTCATTCAGTTTTATGTTTTGGTTTATAATATTTATTTTTTTATGTACTATATAAAAGTAGCATTTAATCAATCGTTAGTTTTCGTACATAATCCATTTGCTCATGGAATCTACTCATCAAGTATAAAATGTTTGATATTTTTAGGCAATTTATTAAATTACAAGTACTTTTAAAATCAAACTGCAAAATCCTAAAACACGATTTTATTTTATCTCGACCAAGTTTAAGTTGTGGCAGAATACAAAATAATTGATGAACTGTTTATGTCTAAACAGATGTAAAAAGCAAAAAAAGTAGTATGTCAAATCAGCTGTCAGGAATAGAACATAAAATAAATCACTGACTAGAGATAATTTAAAGACCTTTCTTCCCTGTAACAGCTGTTATTGAAAGAGCTAATTTAAACCATTTATTTTATGTACATCATTAGAAAAAGACTTTGCTTTTGTCTTTTAGCGAATTTCATTGACGGAATTAACGAATTTCCTTAAAGGAATAAACTATTACCATAGGTCTCATGGCAAGACCTAAGCCCGAGGCCATGATAACTTTTCACTTTGGGGCTCCCAGAAGCAAAAAACACCATTTGAACGATATTTAAAGCGGAAAACACAGCACATTGTCCCTATTTTATCCTCATGGAAAATAAGAAAAATTCTATATCTCGGTTACTACTCAACATACCTTAATAAAATTTGGTATATGTGGCTTTTATGGTTCAGATTCACATGATATTGTTTTAAAACCACAAAATGTATGTATGTCTGTTGCAGCAGACCTGCATACTCATTCCCTATGTTATTCTTATGGAAGAAATAAAATAAGGTCATGCATAGTCTGGAGGTCTGCTGCAACGGGGGTATTTTTTCGGTTTAGATAGACCCTAAAAACCTTAGAACTTTTTTTGACATTAAATCAAGGGAAAATTCTACGTTTTACGTACATATACTTTCATGAAACAGAAAACTGTATACTTGGTCTGCTGCGACGGGGGTATTTATATCCTGCCTAAGTGCCACTCAATACCATACATGCGAGCATATCTGACGATATTGGGCGTAAGCTTTCCTAGGGCAGTGACACACTTGAGGGCTTTGTCGGCGGGGCGCTGAATCTGCCCGCATGTATAGTACAGGGAGGCCAAATAGAAATACCTTCTGCGGGGGGTAGTAATAGAATAACTCCAGTCGCAGCAGACGTGCGGTCTTTGCAGATTCCTGAAAAAATCTTTCTGATTAATGAAAGTTTACCTTCTTTACATTTGTCCAATACCACTGACCTATCACTGCACAGCCCAAACCACTTGTCTTACAACCTTGGACCTTTGCATGGACGTTCTTTATGGCGTAAGCATCCGCTAAGAACGTTTTTTTTTTAATTCAAACTTTTAAGGGGTCTTGGCGAGGTCGAAGTTTATAAGTTCTCCTTAGTAAATGGAATGGATGATCTTTTGTTTAGTTTTCAATGTCCATTCAACAACCAGATGGTTCAAGCTTCACATACGGATACAGCTGATTTACAATTTTGTTACTTTCATAATGGTTTTATGGTTGTTTTGTTAATTGATTATTTTGATTATATGTACTATATAAAAGTTAGATTTAGTTTAGTTAGTTAACTTAAAGTTATCATTCGTTTTTGTCCCTTATTTGTGTAATCATAAACTCAGTATGTGGCCCTATATTAATTTTGTCAGCAGGGAGTTACAATTTTTATCGTGAGCGAAGCCACGGGCAACTGCTAGTTTGTTATAAAATCCAGAGCACCTCTTGAGCTACTTATATTCCTTTTTCAGTTTCCTTTTTAAGTAAACAGATACAGTAAGTTACAGACTGTTGGTCTTAGTTCCAATAAGGAAAATATTCTTCCTACGTCAGTATTTTAAGAAATCAAAATAATAATATGGATGAATGTAAACTGACTTTGCTCGCCCTGCATTCTTTGGTATATCTCTGGTACTATTTCAAATCTTGATCATCTGTTTTGATAGAAATAAATGTAAATTGGAGAAAGTTCACATTTTCTACTACAGATAGTAGAACTTATGCTGGAGTTTCAAAAGCCTCCTGTGTGAAGGCTTTTTATGGGATATTTTCCAAACCCGCAAAAGGCACATCTAGAGAGTAATATCTTTAATTTTATACCAAACTAGCAGTTGCCCGTGGCTTCGCTCACGATAAAAATTGTAACTCCCTGCTGACTAAATGAATATAGGGCCACATACTGAGTTTATGATTACACAAATAAGGTACAAAAACGAATGATAACTTTAAGTTAACTAACTAAACTAAATCTAACTTTTATATAGTACATATAATCAAAATAATCAATTAACAAAACAACCATAAAACCATTATGAAAGTAACAAAATTGTAAACCAGCTGTATCCGTATGTGAAGCTTGAACCATCTGCTTGTTGAATGAACATTGAAAACTAAACAAAAGATCATCCATTCCATTTACTAAGGAGAACTTATAAACTTCGACCTCACCAAGACCCCTTAAAAGTTTGAATTTTAAAAAAACGTTCTTAGCGGATGCTTACGCCATAAAGAACGTCCATGCAAAGGTCCAAGTGGATCTTTTCCGTTAATTCACCACCACTATTTTCTTTTGTTTTCCGTTAGTTCACCATCACTCAGAATCTAAAATACAGTAAGGAAAATCGTTCTGAGTAATCAGGAATATTGAATTCGTTTTTCCTTTATCTGCAGTGTTCCTGAAAGCCTTATCTTATCGCACGGCAATAACCGGACCGCGCGCTCAGCGGCCAGTCTAGACAGTGGAGCGGCAACAATGAATTTCTTAGTGTCGCAGGTGAATGTAAGAGCGAGGAGAGTACAGTGCGTTTTTTACGTTCATTGAGCGCCGGCTAATGTACTATTGATTATCAGTCGATGTTAGGACCTAACATAACCTAACCTAACCAACTCATCAAATACATTAAGTAGTTCTGCTACCAAAGTAACTTTAAAGTGTAACAACGTAATAATATGTGTATTGTTTTTGTGTTTGTGTGTCAAGTATAATGTTAAAAAGTTGTTTTAATACTCTTTTTCGAACAATTAACCGTTTAAGTGTTAAGTAAATATATTATTCCGCAGTATTAGTTCCATCCCGATTAATTCTCAGTCTAGGGATATTAGTTTGTAAATGCGAGGTACAACAGGAAAGACCCTTAAATAGCTACTTACACGAGCACATGTTGTGTAAAAAATACGGACCAGAAAATCTGTTTAAAAAAATGCTGGAACACAGTTCAGCCACCACAGTAAAGAGTGAAGTCGTCAACTGAGAAATTGTGTGAGTTTTCAATTTCGTTATTTATTTTCCTTTTTTCTTGTTGTTTTTAAATAGGAAATACTGTAAAATATTCTAAGCTAAACCTACTTTAATTTAAAATAGAATTGGTGGTGAATTAACGGAATCATGAGCAAAAAAATAGTGGTGGTGAATTAACGGAAAAGATCCCTTTCATTAATCAGAAAGATGTTTTCAGGAATCTGCAAAGACCGCTTGTCTGCTGCGACTGGAGTAATTCTATTACTACCCCCCGCAGAAGGTATTTCTATTTGGCCTCCCTGTACTATACATGCGGGCAGATTCAGCGCCCCGCCGACAAAGCCCTCAAGTGTGTCACTGCCCTAGGAAAGCTTACGCCCAATATCGTCAGATATGCTCGCATGTATGGTATTGAGTGGCACTTAGGCAGGATATAAATACCCCCGTCGCAGCAGACCAAGTGTAGAGTTTTCTGTTTCATGAAAGTATATGTACGTAAAACGTAGAATTTTCCCTTGATTTAATGTCAAAAAAAGTTCTAAGGTTTTTAGGGTCTATCTTGAACGAAAAAATACCCCCGTTGCAGCAGACCTCCAGACTATACATGACCTTATTTTATTTCTTCCATAAGAATAACATAGGGAATGAGTATGCAGGTCTGCTGCAACAGACATACAGACATTTTGTGGTTTTAAAACAATATCATGTGAATCTGAACCATAAAAGCCACATATACCAAGTTTTATTAAGGTGTGTTGAGTAGTAACCGAGATATAGAATTTTTCTTATTTTCCATGAGGATAAAATAGGGACAATGTGCTGTGTTTTCCGCTTTAAATATCGTTCAAATGGTGTTTTTTGCTTCTGGGAGCCCCAAAGTGAAAAGTTATCATGGCCTCGGGCTTAGGTCTTGCCATGAGACCTATGGTAATAGTTTATTCCCTTAAGGAAATTCGTTAATTCCGTCAATGAAATTCGCTAAAAGACAAAAGCAAAGTCTTTTTCTAATGATGTACATAAAATAAATGGTTTAAATTAGTTCTTTCAATAACAGCTGTTACAGGGAAGAAAGGTCTTTAAATTATCTCTAGTCAGTGATTTATTTTATGTTCTATTCCTGACAGCTGATTTGACATACTACTTTTTTTTGCTTTTTACATCTGTTTAGATATAAACAGTTCATCAATTATTTTGTATTCTGCCACAACTTAAACTTGGTCGAGATAAAATAAAATCATGTTTTAGGATTTTGCAGTTTGATTTCAAAAGTACTTGTAATTTAATAAATTGCCTAAAAATATCAAACATTTTATACTTGATGAGTAGATTCCATGAGCAAATGGATTATGTACGAAAACTAACGATGGATTAAATGCTACTTTTATATAGTACATAAAAAAATAAATATTATAAACCAAAACATAAAACTGAATGAAATCATTAAACATCTGTAACGACGAATCCATCAGTGAAGGTAACTACCATCTGCTTGGAACTCTTAAAATGTAAACAAAACATCATCCCCTTTAATTATTATGGGGAAACTTGGTTGAAATCAAATAAAACTCGGTTTTTAGAAGCTTGCTATTTAATTTAAAAAAGACGTACGCTAGTTTTAAGTCGTCTAAAGCCTTCTCATATGTGCATACTACACAGGAAAAAAGTTTCAGCCATAACAGTACTCTAGTTTTTGCGTGAAAAGCGGTCTAAAGTGTGATGTTGAGCGTTACCAACACACATCGTGACATAAATTGAGAAAAGGCTTGATTCAGATTCTCTGACCTTCAAAACGCAAAAATAACCGAAAATTTCATAATTCTAAGCAATGTACAGACAAAACTCTAATTTTAGTTATATAGATATGTGTGAACAAATTTATTTCTAGGAGTCAATTTTTTCTGTACAAAATCCCAGAAATTCTTTTCATAATATAGAATAGATGTATAAAGAAAAATAGACGACTTTATGAACAGTCAATACTACCTGCTGCAAGTCAGCATCTGACAAGAAAGATTGTTTCATATTGCATTCAAAACTTATCAAAATTGGTCCTGGCAAGAATAAACAAGCAGCTAAACAAACTAAAATAAATGTCAATCAAGAAATAGAATCAAATTAAACTTTCTCTCTATGTAAAAAGGTTGAATGAAAATATAAAATTCTAAAAAAATAAGTGATGTAAATGTAATATCGCAGGAAGGTATAAATCTACTCAATAAATGGATACATTCTTTATTCAGAAAACTATAAGTCCTTTTACAAAACAGAATCATTTCAAAACAGAAACATAACATATGTAATCTATTATAGTAATTGCTGTTACAGCCATCTGAATATTGATATCATAATAACAGTTTATATATATTACATTCGTCACTACACAAATTTGGTTTGATTATAAATTATTTCATTTTTGAAAATATCTCTTCCTCTTCTGACTATAAATTTAACTTTTGAGGTCTTTTAATTGTACGACCAGATCTTCGTAGGCAGACCTCCTTTTCCGTTGCAACCACCTGAGGAGAAGAAGGAGCCAGTTGTGGAACCGACGTTCCTGGACCATCTTTATCATTGGATTGATAATTATCCACTTGGTCGTTTGTGTTCTGGAACGGACTTCCATGTGACAAACTTACAATGTTTCCTTTTTCCTCTTCTGGTCCACAACGTCTCAGATAATCATATTTTTCTTCTTCCAGTTCGGTCAATCTCAAATGGTCAGCATGACAAAACCTTACACTTCCCATGACTTTAACCAAATACGTAACTGGGCTTTTCTTTACTAGTATCCTTCCCATTACCCATGAAACCTTTTCTTGACGTACTGTTTTGACCAAAACCTTTTGACCTTCAACAAATGATTTGCTCGGCCCACGCAATCTGTCTGAGGCCTCTTTCTGCTTAATTCTCTTCTCTAACATTACTTCGTTAAGTGCAGGCTTTAACAAAGTTAACCTAGTTCTAGGTTTCCAATTCAAGAACAGCTCTGCTGGAGTCATGCCTGTCACGGAAGTCGGAGTATTCCTGTATGCAAACAAAAAGTTATCCAGTTTATGCTGTAAATTAGAATACTTCTTTCCTAAATCTTCTTCCAAAATCTGGCGAATAAGATTCTTCTTGACTTCCTGAACACATCTTTCAGCGGCCCCATTTGACTCTGAATGATATGGAGGCGTAAGAGTAAACTTGACCGAGTTTTTCCTCAAAAATTCTCTGAATTCATAGCTTGTAAAAGTGCCACCATTATCACTGACTAACTCCTCCGGAAACCCATAGGAAGAAAACAAGGTTCTTAATCGTTCAATTGTCTTAGCCGAAGAAAGCGAATTCATTATAAACACCTCTAACCATTTAGAATAACTGTCGACAATGATTAGTAACTGCTGTCGAGAGTAAGGATCTTCGGCAAAATCAATATGCACTCTTTGCCATCTGTACTTAGCCATGGGCCATTGCTGTAGTGGAATCCTAGAAGTAGAATTCCTAGTAAACTGACAAACCTGACAGTTGGAGACTACCTTTTCAATAGCCTGGTCTATCCCTGGCCACCATACGTAACATCTGGCAAGAAGTTTCATACGAGTAATGCCAGGATGTTGATCATGTAGCATCTGTAACACCGAATTCTGCAATTTCTGAGGAATGACTACTCTGGAACCCCATAACAAACAGTGTTGGTCAACTGACAGCTCATCTTTTTTTCTTAAGAAAACTTCCAAATTAGGATCTTTGTCCGAAAACCTCCAACCACACATGACATAATCTTTCACTTTCGACAGTAGAGGATCCCTAGCTGTAATCCTTGCAACATCAGACGCTGTTATTGTTGGTCTATCACTAGTCGTACAATAAAAGTTCATAGCCTCCACACAAGACTCAACATGAGAAAAATAGTTACAGTCAAGCTCAATAGACTCACTATCAGGAAGTGGCAAACGTGACAATGCATCCGCGTGTGCTACATCAGCTGCCTTCCGATATTTGATTTCCAAATTATATGTCGACAGAATCAGGGCCCATCTCTGGAGACGCGCTGCCGCCAGAGTTGGATCCAAATATTGCTGTAAGTGGTTGATGGTCAGTCTGTAAAATAACTTTTCTACCATAAATGTACTTATGAAATTTTTGGACTCCAAAAACCAAAGCAAGAGCCTCTCGATGAAGCTGTGAATAGTTCCTTTCACTGGGAGATAAGGATTTCGAGGCGAAAGCTATTGGCCTTTCTTGGCCATCAATCAAATGCGATAATACCGCTCCTACTCCCCGAGGGCTAGCATCACAAGTAAGAACAAGGGGTTTCTTTACATCATAATGTACCAGTAAACTAGAATTCAGAACCCAGCTTTTACTTTCCTGAAATGTTTGAGAGCATTCCTTAGACCACTTCCAATGTGCATCCTTATGTCACAAATCATAAAAACAACTAAGTCTTGAGGACAAATTAGATATAAATTTACCATAGTAATTTATCAATCCCAAATATGCTCTAAGTTCATCCTTGTTACTCGGTTCAGGTGCCTCTTTTAGGGCAGATAATTTACTTTCTTGTGGTCTGAGACCTTCCCCCGACAAAACATAACCTAAGTATGAGATAGAAGGCTGAAGAAATTTACATTTAGATTCATTCACTCGAACCCCGTAGTCTGATAAGCGTTTCAAAACACACTCAAGACGATCTAGAGCTTGTTTTCTGGAGCAACCAGCAACTATTAAATCATCTAAATAGGCACAACAGCCGGGTATACCATCTATTATTTGGTCAATGGCGGACTGAAATATAGCTGGAGATGACGATAGTCCAAAAGGTAAACGTCTAAGACGATACAAACCCTTATGAGTGGTTACGGTCAACAAAGGTTGTGACTCCTCTGCCACAGGAAGCTGAAGATAAGAGTTAGTCAAATCTAAACAACTAAATACTGAACATCCAGACAAGGATGTAAATATATCATCTATCTGAGGCAAGGGGTAATGTTCACTTTCAATGCATTGATTTAAAGTCACTTTAAAGTCTATGCATAACCGTACACCGTTCGACTTTGGTACTACGACTAGTGGAGAGCTCCAATCAGAATTAGTTACCTTGTATGCAATACCTTCCTTTTCCCAGCGATCTAATTCCTCCTCAACTTTAGCCCGTAATGCGAATGGAACTGGTCTAAATTTACAAAACTTAGGAACAACTCCTTCCTTGAGTTTAATATGTGCTTTGATGTCCTTTACTTCTCCTATTCCAGGACGAAACACAGAGTCGTACTTACTCTTTAACAAAACAATGTCATTATCGTTACCTCGTAAAGATGATGAATCACTAATATTAGAAATCGAGCCCTTACCTGTGTTTGGTCTGCCTAAGGTAGATTCAGTTTCACAACCAAAAATAGAAGACCAATCAAGTTTTAATACACTAAGCCAATTACGTCCAAGTAACATTGGTTGATTCCTTTTCTCCACGTTTACAACCACCAAAGGAAGACTTAAACGTTGTTGGTTATAAACTACATTGACTTTGGCTTCACCAAGAACTGGCACTTCGTTACCAGAATACGTAACCAACCTTAAATTAGTTTTCTCTAGTTCAACATAGCCAAAGAGTTCTTCAAAAAGTTCAGACGGGCATATAGAGACCGCACAACCAGTATCTAAATCCATTGTTACGAGTACATTGTTAATCCTAATGCTTACTTTGTAACTACTCCTTATAGACCGAGGTATTGATTTACTTCGGCCCTTATCCGAGTCTAAAGAATAGATTGAAAATTGCCTCACTTCCTCATCCTCATCCTCCAGTTGGTTAACATTTAACTTGGATTTATTACCAAATTTGTTGACCCCCTGTCTAAACCCCTTATGTCCCTTAGATCGACACATCTTGAGCAGGTGTCCAGTTTTCTTACAACCGTGACATTTAAAATTAACGTAAAAACAATTACTAGGGTCATGGTCTGACAACCCACATCGCCAACAAAGTTGCCCAAGAGAATCTTGATTCTTTCTTGAAATATTACATGATTTGGAAAGATTATTACCATTAAATTCCCTGTTATCCTGGACATTAATTTTTGCAATTTCTCCTTGATGTGTAAAAATAGAAGACTTCTGTTCCGCCTGTTCAAGCCTAATCGCCATGCTGTATGTTTCTTCCCAGCCTTTTTCCTCTGAAAGTAATTTTTGCCTAATACCCTCATTTTGAATCCCGCATATCAACTTGTCACGCAATGCCTCTTTCAAAAACCCACCAAAATTACAAGAGCCTGCCAAATGTTTAATAGCAACGGAAAAATCAGCAATACTCTCACCTGGTTTTTGGCAGCGTGAATAAAACACGTAACGCTCAGCTACGACCAACTTTTTTGGAGAAAAATGCGACATCAAAATGTTTACTAATTCATCATAAGTCTTACTATCAACTTCAACTGGGGCAACAAGATCAGATAAAATTGCAAGAACTTTCGGTCCAATAACTGTAATTAATACGGATACCCGATTTTCATCTGAGATAGAATTTGCTTTAAAGAAATGTTTTAATCTCATCAAATACGCACCCACGTCCTCCTCGTTCGGATCGAACTCGTTCAATCGGCCAATGCTTGCCATTTCGTCTATAACCGCACAAACAAACAAAATTATAATTATAGCGTACTACCCTGGTCCGGATTTACTTTCTGCGCCAGTGTAATATCGCAGGAAGGTATAAATCTACTCAATAAATGGATACATTCTTTATTCAGAAAACTATAAGTCCTTTTACAAAACAGAATCATTTCAAAACAGAAACATAACATATGTAATCTATTATAGTAATTGCTGTTACAGCCATCTGAATATTGATATCATAATAACAGTTTATATATATTACAGTAAATATTCTATAACCTATATGAACACCCACGAATGACAACAAAATAATATTGTAAACAAACACAATGTGGCGATTTCACAGTTCGAAGAAAATGTAAACAAACACCATGTGTAACCAACAATGTTTTCAATGTGACTTGTATAAAAATCTTTAATGAGATGATTAGTACATGCTTTGGCCAACTTAGGTGAATCCTACTCTACCTAGCTTTGTACATTTATATATCCTTTAATAACTATTATATCATGTCAAATCATGTATCAAAATCATGGTCATATGTCAAATCATATATCATTTTAAAATAAAATTAAATTAAAATTAATACTCCCACAACCAATGTTACTGTCGTGAAACTTGTTTTTTACTAATCAGTGATGGCAAATGTCCGCAAAAATCCTAATCAAAATATAAAATTAATACTTGGTAGCAGCTAAAAGGCGGTATGGACATATTGTTATGTCTACAGAAAAAACCGGGCAGAAGAAAGCGTTGTAGTCGCCTTCAGCCAGATTGATAAAAGTGTTGATGGTATCCGTAAAATGTTATGTTTTCTTGGGCTCCAGACACGAAAGGTATCACGTTTCTACCTCTCCTCCTAAAAGGCCAATGTTAACTTTCAAAGTCGGTACAGTCTCAACCGCTCAACTAAATCGTTAATTTTTAGCTCATTTGAAAGAACAACAAATAATCTCGCGATTTCAGTGAGCATAATTTTGATATCACATTTAGAATAATGTATAAATAATTCCAAAAAAATACAATTGTGTGCGATTTTTAACAACCAAACAAAAAAATTTATCAAAATTCTTTTTATTGGAATCGCCAGAACATTTTAGCAAATTTCCCCCTATTGGGAAGTATAGCTATTATCGTAGGCGGCATGGTAAAGACTTAAGCTCGGGACCACCATAACTTTCCATTTTTATGCCCTTAGACCCCCAAAACACCGTTCGTTTTATATATATAAAAGGATATATAAATATATCTGCCCGTACAAACCTATACCTACCTGTATGTACCTGTCCGTAGGCACGAAAACTTTCGTAAAAAAGGTCCGATCGCGATGAAATTTGGCACATACGTGAAGAGCGACATTTATTACGTCGAGTTCGAAAACCAGCACAATTGGCTAACTCTAAGGCAAGTTTTTTAACAAAATAAAGTTTATTTTTGAATATAATTCATTTTTATTAATTTTATGTAAATGTTATGGTCAAAATTGGGTTTAGCTAAAAAAATAAACAATTTAGCATTTTGAATTATTGTTCTACGTCAAACCATTGCTTAGATATTGCATTTGCTAAACACAGTACGTTGTCTAGTCCTATCCTATCCGATCATATCCTATCCTATCCTATACTCTAAAACAAGCAATGTTTGTACGGGTAAAATGTTTATTTCGTCCTAGGATTTTTTATTCTTTCGTTTAACTTGGGGGTTTAGACCACCAGAAATCGATTGGAGCTGGTCTCAAGTCTGAGAAAAATCCGGTTTGCGTCCTACAGCCCCTCAAAGTGCCCATTTAAGTTCCCATCGTCATGGGCATTTTTTGTTGCTGCATTTACCCAAAACTGCTGATTCAGGTTGTTTTTATTTTCACGCAGTTAGAAAAATTGTTTGTTTTCAAACAACTTGAATTTTTTTAGGTTAATATTTAATTAATATTTATATTTAAAACCTCTAAGCGTTGCAACATACATCAAAGTGTTGACCATGCATGTATGAATGTGTATTCAGTGTCAATAGTTTGTTATAAAATCCAGAGCACCTCTTGATCTACTTATATTCCTTTTTCAGTTTCCTTTTTAAGTAAACAGATACAGTAAGTTACAGACTGTTGGTCTTAGTTCCAATAAGGAAAATATTCTTCCTACGTCAGTATTTTAAGAAATCAAAATAATAATATGGATGAATGTAAACTGACTTTGCTCGCCCTGCATTCTTTGGTATATCTCTGGTACTATTTCAAATCTTGATCATCTGTTTTGATAGAAATAAATGTAAAATGGAGAAAGTTCACATTTTCTACTACAGATAGTAGAACTTATGCTGGAGTTTCAAAAGCCTCCTGTGTGAAGGCTTTTTATGGGATATTTTCCAAACCCTATCTTTTAAAGGTTATTTTGAATGAATTATTTCAAAGAATACAGTGTATTTATTTTGGTGTAATTTTGTACAAATTAATATTGAATGTTTTCAAGGATAATTTTCAAGAGTAAAAATGATCGCTGTCTACATGGGAAATAGGAATATTCTCAAATATCGAACTTGCGCTGCTGTTCACCCGCTAACATAGACTTCGCAAATACAGTGTTTTTTTTAATCGCAACCCATTTTTAAGATTGAATAATGCACATATAAATATGAAATGAGTATTGTTTTATGGATCTTTACATTTTATATAACTTATTATTTAAGTTTGATCAAATTTAGTTAACATCATGTGCTTAAACAATCCGCCACTGGCATTTGTATAAAGTTATGCTCTCTCCATCAAATTCCCCAACACGTGTTGCCAGGTGCCTCTTTAAATTTCTTGCATTACATTTGTTAAGTTTGTTTTGAGGTGCTGAGTATCCTATGAATTTTTTTCGTAGGCCTTACTTTTTATGTATCCCCAAATAAAATAATAGATTGGGGTCAAATCCGGGGATCTTGGGGGGAAATAATCCTTCACAGATAAAATCAAGTTTTGGGTTGCGTTTTTAATGTGTGTGTCTTTAAGCACGATAACTCGCGTAAAAATGGTCCGATCTGATTGAAATTTCCCACAGACATGTAAAGTAGTAATTATCCTACGAAAGCAATTCACAAGATATTCAGCACCTCAAAACAAACAAAACAAATTTATTGCAAGAAATTTAAAGAGGACCTTGCAACACGTGTTCGGGAACTTGATGGAGAGAGCAAACTTTTTATAAATGCCAATGGCGTACTGTTTGAGCACATAATGTAAACTAAATGTATCAAACTTAAATAATCGGTTGTATAAAATGGAAAGATCAATAAAACAAAACTCATTACACATTCATATGTGCATTGTTCAATCTTAAAAATGGGTTGCGTTAAAAAAAAACACCCTGTACTTTGCGGCTAGCATACGAAAGCTCGGCGTCATATTCGTGTTTGTATCGTTCAATGTTAAAATTCGACCGAACTAGCAACACCAGAGGCACCATCTTTTCCACCGTCGGGGCCAGATCTATTATCGACAGAAAATAAACGCAAGAAGATTGGTCAACGCAAGAAGCACAAGGGGGTGCGAAAGACCGTGCAACAAGGAGATGGTATTTTTCGGCTCTACTAATGCCGACGACGAACGAATTTCTGCTAACGCCGACCTGGACTTAGAATTGATACAGTTACTCAAGGGAATCGAGCGGGACAATAACCCATCCGCCCAAGTGTTCATGATGGTGCGCGAAGTCATAGAAGAAGAAAATGCTCGAGCCACCGGGGTTCAAGGAATTCAGCCACCGAAAGTCAATTTGGTTATGGCTCCACTAGCCTCGACCCAAACCGCTACAACGATGAAATGTCGAATGAAGTATCAGCCGTCATCACGCTCAACGACAACCAGAGCTACCCGGGTATCGATCGTGTCAAGAAAGAAGAGGAAACAACTGTTCACCATACAGACAACCGCATCGAGCCATTCGGTATCCCCCGCTTTCTTACCCAGAAGGAGTCAAGGACTTCTCAACCAACATAGTGCCAACCGCTTCAATTAAGCGGCTTTATTAAGCGGTCAAAACTTGAAATTCGTGAAGAGCCACTTAGAGTTCCGACTGTCATCCGCAGGACTGCTGCACTCCAACGAAGCGGTAGAAAATTTAGGTTACGAACAACTTCAACGGCACTCTACTTCGATGACCGCCTGTTACGACAGTACGTCGTCGATAGTGTTAAACGAGACCAACTCAACTCCATTTTGCGGGAAAAGAAAAAGGTGAAGGCACAGCTCTGAAAAGGAGTTGATACCATATGCTCAAACAGGGTTATAGTTGTTCATGTTACAGTAATTTTCAGTTATTCTAACTGAAACAGCTGCTTCAGCAGGTTTTTAATGTATGCTATTTTTCGTGTATTTTTTGCTATGTTATTTTTCATGTATGCAATTGAACAACAGGCACTTTTGTCGCCGTCTTGAAGCCATGATATTTTCCTAATCCCCAAAAAGGCACATTTTATTTCCATTAATATGTTCTGTACATTTTTATTTATTTTCATTAAAAACTTAAATACGCTAACTCAGTTCAAAAATTAGCTTTTTAGTACTTTCTCCATTTTTAATAAGAGGACATAGGATCCGCAATGAATGCTCTCTCTAGATGACTTGGGCTTTGTCAAATTCTTCAATGCTCACTTCTAAGAACTCTACAGTCAAAGGGGGGCGCCTCTTGGCGCATTAAAATCTGGTGGCTACCTAGAGTAGTTGGCGCAGTTCAGAAATATCTGACTACCTGACTCAGGTCAATTGGCGCAGTTAATGCCCGCCCAAGCTGAAAGTTCCTCTGAGCAATGTTCGGAATAAAGGTAACAAGAACTAACAACTGAACTATAAAGTATGGCTAATGGTTGCTTTAGCTGGTATTCGCAGATTCAAACCATAAGCTTGACAATTATGTAGACAACTGATAAGTCCCATTTAAAATACAGAGAAGTGAACAGCTGTTTAGTAATGTTTAAGCTTGAATCGGTATGACTCGCAGCTCGCAGTAAGTGAACGAAACAGCTCTGTGTGGCGCCTGGGTCACCTTACAGCAATGGCCGTGACTTCGAATTTCCTGGTCGTAATTAATAGTCCTTAACAAAAACTTTAATTGGATACCAATTACGTCAGAATAACAAAGCGAAGGTGTCGGTTCGGAACGGTTGGGCTCCGTCATAGTTAATAAATTCTTAAACCTAGCGCAATGTTTCGTGTTGTGCACCGTGCCATTTTGTAATAAGTAAGATGTTGCAAATTGTCTACTGATCAAACAAAGCAGGCAGCGACCTTATATTATATTACATGTTTAGTCTACCATTTCAATTCATCGTCATTATTAAATTCAAGCGTAGGTGCAAAAGGTAAAATATGCTCGTCTTAATTTTGTAAATTTATTTTAACACGTTTCTTCCTTTTAGCGAATTTCCCCTACAGGGAAGAAGCTGATACCGTAGTACTCATGGTAAGAACTAAGCCCGAGACCATGATAACTTTTCATTTCGGGGCCCCCAGAAGCAAAAAACACTATTCGTTCATTTTCATAAATATATATATATATCTATATATATGTGACTTTAAGCACGATAACTCGCGTAAAAATGGTCCGATCTTAATGGAATTTGGCATGGATGTGTAAAGTAGTAATTATTCGGACGAGTTCATAAACCAGCCCGATCGGACTACCGGAAGGGGGGGTAAAGGGGGGTAAACCCCCCAAAAATGTTTTTTTTAGTTGTTTACATATAAGAATAAAAATTATAAAATTTTTGTTAGTACTTTTGAATTCAGCTTAAAAAACCGGACAATTTAGTATTTTGAATCACTGCTCTATGTCCATTGGTTGCCGAGATATTGAAGGTGGTAAACACAGTACGTTGTCCCAATTTTAACCTTATGGGAAATAAGTAAAATTCTATATGTCGCATATTTCTCAATATATCTTGATAAAACTTGGTAAATGGCTTCTTCTGGTTCAGATAAACTAAATATTGAATTAAAACACCCAGTTCTAATATACCCGTAGCAGCAAACCTGCATACTCATTCCCGATGTTAATCTTATGGATCTTACAAAAACATGTCAAATCTCGCTACGTTGGATTGAAATATGTTGTTTTGCATTTGAAATGCGCTGAGTATGCAGGTCTGCTGCAACGGGGGTGTTTTCTTTTTATTTTCATTACAGTTGAGTTCATAACATATGGAAAATGACGATCGATTTCGAATCATCATAAGGCCCAACAAGAGACGGGCAGGATCAAGATGGCGGCCTTCTTTATATCCTATTGGTCCCCGGAAGTTCTACCTAAAACAGATTCTGCAAGTTTCGCTCGAGCCGAAGTTGACTTGTTCGTTCATTAATTTGTGTCTTTCCTTCCATTTTTCAAAATATATAATTCATCCCATGCAATCATATTATTCCGTTTCTTGCAATTCTTGAGGATGTCGATGGATTCTTCTATTTTTCCTATTGGTTGGCCATTTTCTAAAAGGTGTTTTGCGACAATCCATCTGTCTGGTTTGTTGTTTTCCAAGCTGATGTGGTTCTTGAATCTTGACACAATTGACAGTATGCCCAATGTAAAAATTATCACAGTCGCTACAGTTGATCTTGTATATTGCAGGTGTGTCGAACTTGTTCCAATCTTCTTTTTTTGGAGACAATATTCTTTCTATTCATGGTGTTCTGAGTTTCTGATGGCTATGTTAACCCATATTTCTTGAATCTGTTTGCTATTTTCTGAATATTTTCTCCCGTTTTTTATTTAGAAAGTCCAATTTTTAAAAAGTTAGTTTCCGTCCAATTTTTAGATAGTTAACTTTCAAGTTAAAGAACGTCGCCAAACGAAGCAACCCCGATATGTGACTCCATCAAAATTGATTGATAATTAATCTCTACTTACAGTTTAGTGTTTCATGTATTAATAGAGCCGCGCCGACTTGGAATACGTGAGCTTGGATATTACAAAATTTGACTTATAAAATAAAATTATTGTACAGGGACTGTGGCCCCACAGGATCAACCCATTAGATACATACATTAGCTGAAATGGCGACCTACCCAGGTAGGTATTTTAAGCCAAGTATGTATGACAGATGAGTGAAGAATGATTTGGCGCGATCTTGTAGTCTTGTTATAAATTATGTGACATTGGAATAACCCAAAGTAGGTCATTAACAGATACTCAGGTGTGACCAAAAGATTAAGTTTCCTTAACAGAAAATTTACTCGTGCGAGCTTCACCCAGATTGCAACCGCAACCACATGAGAGGACCAAGTAAGCTTATCGCCTATGTGCAGGCCTAGAAGTTTCACTGCCCTATCACTACTGCAATCAACATCGCTACGAGTCCATAAACTACAGAGGAGACGTTGCGTTTTCCCTTCATTAAGCTGCAACCCATTGGGCCTCAACCAATACCTCGCCTCATCAAAGCTGGAGGCAGCATCTAAATTTGAAGTTTGCATACCGCCACCTCTATTCACGATGGTGGTGTCGTCCGCATACAGGAGGGCATCACTAATCAGGATCAGGAACAGGCTAGGCCCAATGGCTGTATTGTAATTACAGGACGATTTTGAAGTTACAAAAAAGATTTATGGTGATTTTATACTAGAGTAGTATTACAACATAATATTTGACCATTGATCCTCGCCTCGATTTTTGAGCGGATTTCAATAAAACAATTAAGGAAAAATATATGTGCGCTTCGATGGGTTAAAATAAAACGAATGAATCCCCATTAAAACTAAAAATCCTCGATAAATAATCTAGTATTTTGAATCATTAGTTTACGTCAACTGGTTGCGGAGATAATTGATATTTTAGTTCGGCGGTAAACGCAGTACGTTGTCCAATGTTATTCTTATGGCAAATATTGAAAAACCGATATCTCCATTATTTACTTACCGATTTTGATAAAGTTTGGTATATATTTGTGTGATAATTAATTGTTAATTTATTTTATTTCACTATATGAGTTTTCTGGTTTTAAATGACTTGAAGGGAGAAAGAATGTGTCAGTTTCCTGATACCGTTTATTTCTTCAGAGATTACAGATTTTGTGAAATTTGAAAAATATGAAATTTTAACACTTAAACCCCCATAACTTCTGAACCTAAATTTTTACAGACGTGAAACAGGTGGTGTCATTTTGTTTGTTTTAAGCACTAAAAACCATGACATTTTTATCAAAATCGTTAGAGCCATTTTTGAGAAGTTTGGATTTTTGTAATTTTTCATGGAGTAAATACCCTTAAAAATTAAAAAAAAAATACGCCTGGAGATATCACGGTCTTATACATACATGCCAAATTTCATGAAAATCGGACCACTGGTGTCGTCTCTAGCTTTGTTTAATTCCACACACAACCAGACAGACAGACAGACGCCACGTTGAAAACCACATTTTTGGATTTAGGGAGCACTGAAACGAATACATCCACTAACAACTCAAATTCGAAAATTTTAACGAAAACAATACTTTCTCGATATACTATGTATAGGGGGGGGGGGGAATTAAAAAGGGACTCGACACCAAATCGAGTGTTTCAAATGTTGACCTCTGCCTTTTCGCTGATGATACGTTATTGAAAATCAGTAGTGGTTCTCGTGAAAATCTTGAGATCGAGTCTTTCATCCAAAGTAATTGTCTTCTCCAGTGGATGGCAGAGAATAACATTTCAGTAAATACTAAGAAAATCCTTTTCATGGATTTTAAATTGCGCAATCGTCCTGGTGACAATTCAACTTTGCTCTTAGGTGACAAGGAAATTCAATCTTGCCAGCAGGCTACTTTTTTGGGTTTGACCATTGATCCTCGCCTCGATTTTTCAGAACATATTCATAAAGTTTCAAGTAAGGTAAATAGCTGAAATTTCATTATTTATTTATTTATTTATTCATTAACGGTCAACGCCATTTATAATCAAGAGTACAATATCAGATATATTCTTCGTAGGTTGTCCACTTTTGCAAACACCCAAGTTTTACTTAATGCGTATTATGGATGCCTTTACCCTCACCTTTGTTATTTTATTGCAGTTTGGGGAGCCGAGTCTTCAAAGACGAAGCCCCTATTCCCTATTCGTTTTACAGAAGAGAGCGATTAGGTTTCAGAGAATGATTCATGTAGAGGTGTTTTTCCACGAATAATCTGCTCAATTTTAGTTGCCTGTACATATACGAATGTATTTCTTTATTCTTTAAAAACAAGAATTTTTTTCCAACTTCGCAATAGTAGTCGTTACGACCTTAGACATTCCTTGACTTTAACCATTCCACAACACAAAACCATATTTTTCGAAAAACAGTTTTTTTAACGTAGTAAAACTTTTCAATTAATTCCCTCTCCCAAATTTCATGAAAGCAGAATCAATCGAGGCCAGATTCAAAAGAAAGTTACGGCCTTTTTTAGCATCTAAGGAATATTACAGTGTTAAGGATTACCTTTCTGATAGTTAAAAGAAATATATATTTTCATGTTATACGTAAGAATCATATAATACTTGAACAAGTTAATGGTAATAAAATATATAAAAAAACATCCATATACAGTTCAGTTGCATCACATTTTACGCGATTATTTTATTTGTTCAAAACGAGTTCTGCGAACAACGGTGTTTGGTGATGCAGTAATTTCCTCTAAGCGGATTTCAATAAAACAGTTAAGGTAAAATTATATGTGCGCTTTGATGGATTAAAATAGGATGAATGAATCCCCATTAAATTGAAAATCTTCGATAAAACGGTTTAGTAACTACTCCCAACCATAAAACTAGAACAATCTCCCCATAGGATCATCTTATCGATAATTGAATCACTATCAAGATTATATCAACTACAACGTCAACGTCTAATCTCTTTCTATATTATACTTTATAAAAACCAACCAATCGCGATAATGGGACTCAGAATGACTTATGTAACTGTAGGTTTACGGTACTGCGGAGTAAATGATGCAACAATCGTTTGAATCAATCAGCTGCTTGTCGACTGGTTTAAATCAGCTGAGACGATATAACGGGAATGTTTTGCGCATGCACGCGGTAATATGGCTGGAGATATTATGCGTTTGTTTTATGGGCGGGAAAGCTACATGTTTATGTGGGTTTACACGCGTATAAATAACATGTGTCAATGGACGTGTGGTTTTTTTATAACGGTTATAATTTATTCAGTGAGTGTATTAAGTAAAGCCCCTCCCCTTAAATAACATTTGTATATAAGAAAGAACCAATCAGAGGAGAGGCAGTCCATATGTTCCCAGGGATGGTTCACAGCCGTTCCACTTCATGGTGTAGATGATTCCACTGAACTATTTGAAATGAAAAAAATACGAACCATATGATATGAACAATAAATAAAGCATTTATTTAACTTATAAACTATTTATTTACTTTTTGATAAGCTCAATTGCATACTAAGTTCACTGCAAACAGACATAAACATAATTGGTTTTGCCAACGGTCATTCAGTTCATGTCCAGTTTGTACTTTGGCTCCTCAGAGTTCTGAAGCGATAACAACAGGTACTCAAGCGACACAGCCTGTCAATATAAGCCTACAGCTGGTGCAGAAGGTGGGGCTTCACTTTATACTCTCATTGACTGAAGTATAATTAATTATGGCTCCCGCGCGGTTAAACTGGGGTTCTACGCCGTAAATACTTTTATCCCTTCGGGATTCTTTTTGGAATACTATGATTCAAGCGATTTTACACTTGATTAAATTTATATTAAATTAGTTAGTTATAACTAATGTAATTTAAAGATTACTATAATTTATTTAAAGATTTAAAGATTATTTTATTTAAAGATTTATAAGTAAACTTTAGACTCATCATGGAGCGTTATTTCATGTATATAGTATTCCAATATTTTATGCGGATTTTTTGGTGGAGCTTTTTTCTTGTTTACAATTACATTCCCTTCAATGGATTGTTGGTTGAAAATTTCATTTTCCCCTCAAAAAAGGGG
This sequence comes from Flexamia atlantica, assembly GCA_035578135.1. Lineage (NCBI taxonomy): Eukaryota > Metazoa > Arthropoda > Insecta > Hemiptera > Cicadellidae > Flexamia > Flexamia atlantica. The sequence continues at coordinate 26,618 of JAQJVK010000401.1, read as the reverse complement.
TTTTTCAATTTATTTCAGACATAAAAGTAATTAGTTTTACTTTTTATATTCTGACATTTTATAAAGTAAACACTCTGAGTAAGAGGCCGCCTTCAGTTTTTTTCACATTACTGATAAGGACCGATCCTGTGTCTATATTATAATTTAAATATTGTATTAAAATACTGTTGATATTAAGAAAATACAAAATTTACCTGTGTAAAAATAAATGTTTTGCATTGTTTCTCAAACAACAGAACGTGGTCTTCTCATTAAATATGAAGTAGAGTAGAGTGCACGAAATAGGGCGGGCGGCAAAAATTTTAAACTCATTAAATTGTCTGCTAAACCTCAGCTGAAATAACTAAATGATACGTTTTTGTTGAACTGTCGAATTTTTTTACGTTTCCAGGGCACTTTACTGTAAATTTGTGTTTACCTAAACATATGATCATATGAGTTGATTAACTACCCACACAAAATGAACAATTTCGCCAGTAGCGCTCTCACTCACCCGCCCTGTGGTCCGCGCGACTTTAGGCCAATGAATAGGCCTACAGATAGTTTCTGCATTCATTGTATGCAGACAACAATGAATGCAGAAATAAAGCAGACATAAACAGGAACAGCGGAGGTTGTTAGCGTGTGTGTTTGCTTTTATGTTGTCCGCACAGTCTATTCTATTGTCAAATGTTTACCGGGTAATGTCTCAGATATGATTGAAAGAGCTCCTAGTTATAGTGAGTTATTAACAGAGTGTGCTGATGTCATCTATTAATTAATTAAGAGGACAGGAGAGAGAGAGAGGAAGGTAGCAAAACTGGTTGTAGTTCATAGTGCTAAAACTCTATAATATATAACAATTTATTACAATTATATATAACAATTTGCAGGAAGCACAAAAAACGTTTAACTTTTGTTCAGATAGTGTCATTGAGTTGTAATATTTTTTTACAAGTACGGGGGCCTACATTAAGTACTTACAAGTCTTTGAAAACAAATACAAGGTGTTTTTTTATTCAACTTATAACTTTATTTTATCAGTGAGTGATTATTCCCCCTGAGATCCCAGGATTTGACCCCATTATTTTATTTTATTTTGAGATACATAAAAAGTAAGGCTTACGAAAACAATTCACAGGGTATTCAGCACCTTAAGACAATCAAACTGAATACAAGAAATTCAAAAAGGTACTTTGCAAAACGTGATCATTAATTTGATCGAGAAAACCCAACTTTGTATAAATGTCAGTGGCGGGTTGATTGAAAACATAATGTTCTAAATGTGATTAAACTGAAATAATAGGTTGTATAAAATGCAAAGATAACCAAATCAATACTCATTTTATCTTTATACGTCCCCCTACAAGTTTCCGGTCTATAAAAGACAATTACGGATTGTTTTTTTTTGTCTTACATAACTTGAGATATTCTTCTCTTCTCTTCTCGTCTGCAGACCTTGAGTTTAACCTACGAGCTGCAGACGAGAATGCCACGAGAATGACTTCAACGGCAATGAATTAGCCAGAAAAGTTGGGGAACTGTGAATAAGAGTTGTTTTTCGAACGCCTATTTTCTTAACATAGAAACAATACTCCCGTTGCAGCAGACCTGCATACTCAGCGAATTTCAAATGCAAAACAACATATTTCAATCAAACATAGCAAGATTTGACATGTTTTGGTAAGCTCCGTAAGAATAACATGGGGAATGAGTATGCAGGTTTGCTGCTACAGGTATATTAAAACTGGGTGGTTTTAATTCAATATTTAGTAGATCTGAACTAGAAGAAGCTATTTACCAAGTTTTAACAAGTTATGTTGAGAAATAACCGAGATATAGAATTTTACTTATTTCCCATAAGGTTACCATTGGGACAACGTATTGTGTTTACCACTTTCAATATCTCGGTAACCAATGGACATAGAGCAGTGATTCAAAATACTAGATTGTTTGTTTTTTTTTAGCTGAATTCAATGGTGCCCACAAAAATTCGATAAATTTTATTTTGCTATGTAAAAAAACTCAAAACCCCATTTTTGGGGGGTTTATTCCTCTTTACCCCCCCTTCCGGTGGTCCGATCGGGCTGGTTCACGAACTCGTCCAATTGATTACCACTTTACATGTCCGCACCAAATTTCATAAAGATCGGACCATTTTTGCGGCCGCTATCGTGCCAACACACACACACACACACACACACACACACACACACACACACACACACACACACACACACACACACACACACACACACACACACACACACAAACACAAACACAAACACAAACACAAACACAAACACAAACACAAACACAAACACACAAACACACAAACACATAAACACACAAACACACAAACACACAAACACACAAACACACAAACACACAAACACACAAACACAAACACACAAACACACAAACACACAAACACACAAACACACACACACACACACACACACACACACACACACACACACACACACACATATATATATATATATATAAATTCGAACGAATGGTGTTTTTTGCTTCTGGGGACCCCAAAATGAAAAGTTTACATGGTCTCGGACTTAGGTCTTACCATGAGTACTACCGTAATAGCTTATTCTTTTAAGGAAATTCGCTAATAAATGCAATAGTTTTTAGGTAAACATTTTCAAACAGTCACGTGATAAAAATCTAAATAGTAGCAGTATGTAGTGAAACTTGTTTCCACAAATTTACTCTGAAAATCGTGCATAAACTAACCTTTTTAATGCTGTATATTTCATAGGTTTTAAGGCTTAAAACCCCACTTTTGAGTACGATAAAACCAAAATTTTCTGGGGAAGAACCCTCGAACCCCTACGATAGGCTGGGGGATTCCACACTCCCTGGTCAGTTGTACGCCCCCAAACGTTTGGTTCACGCGACGCCTACGCTGCACACCACCGTCAGGGACGTAGCCGGGTTTCAAGAGGAGGGGTATCCAAAATACAGAGTAGTTTTTTGGTTTTCCAACAACAGGGGAGTACAGGGGTCCCCCCCGGGAATTCGGGAAAGAAAATTGGTCACTTGTAGACATTGTCGTTAAAATTAAATTTCAAGTTATGGGTCTACTGTACTTAAACTTTGAGTTTAACTAACGACTTCTGACTGATTATTATAAAATTATAATTAAATTCATCAATTTATTTTCGCTAACCTAAACAGAGCGTTGATAGACCTCCGTCAAGAGAGGTTATTACAACACAACCGGAAGCCTACGGGTGAGGCCAACCCTCAAGTGACAAACCCAGGGAAATTTTTTGAAAATTTGAACGATAAACTCACATTTTTTAAACTGCATCACGCCAAATCGTCGCTGTCGTGTTCGCTAGTTCATTGCCCGGCAATAATTTTGCCAATATCATATCATCTGTTTACCTGGCTTTATTCTCAAAACGTTTGACTTTATGAGATACACATATAATTTTACTTTAGCTATGACCACCATTATGCTCATGCAAGTTGGTTAAAAGCCAGGCATTCCGCAAAGATGCAGCTTCGGCGCAACGCTATTTGTAACGCAGCTAGTTAATTACTCCTCACGACATTCATTACCGACACCGGTGTATGAATGGGAGGATTGGCACGTCTGTAAGAAGAAGAAGAAGAAGTTGCGACAGCTGCGATACGATCTGGACGACATTCCTACACGCCAGCTTTCACAGCGGCAGGTGTTGCTCTGTGCGTTTCCTCCCATAGAGGAAGCAAAGTGTGTAATAAATATATCGGGTGGGGGAAACGGAAACAAACATTGCGACAGGTATTTTGAGGTGGGTGAACTTTGTTTGGTAAAAAATGTGGTTGTTGAGGTCATGCATATTTGGAATGACATAAGTAATAGGTATAAAGGTTTAATTGAGGCGGTTGCTAGAAAAAGGGCGTAATGGCCTATACGCCTTTTTTTCGGAGAATGCATTTTTTGATTTTCCACACATCTGTTTAAATCAGTACAAAATTTTATTACTCTCTGACAAAAATTCACAGAGATACAGCTGTTTTTGTGAAGTGGTTATTACGCCCTTCTTTCATATACAGCTGAAATGGCCTCAGTTTCAGTTAAACTCTAAGTTGTGTGTGTTTAAGTTGATATCAGTTAACAAATAACTTAGTTTTACCTGAATTACTAATTATTTGTAATTGCTGTCACCAAAAAATGCATAATGTAAGATTTTTAAAATAAAATTATCCATAAATTATTACAAATTTTGAATTTCCAGAAATGGCGCTTTTATTAGGTCCGTAAAGCTAGTCCCCCAAATTAGCAATAACCAAAAAAATAATACCACTTTATTACCTTATCCTCTTCTTGTGACCAGTGAACTGGAGTAGTAGCGTCAATTGCACTTAAAATACTTATTAATTATTTATGAAAACTAATATTTACAAACTTTAAGAACTTCCGTGGATGGAATGTTGACTTGTACAAATGCAGTGGACGAACATAATCCAGGCCGACACAGTCGTTAGTGCTGGTTCTTTTATGGTTCAATAGTTATAACTAAAACACTGTGGGGGAGGGCAACTTTATAAAAGTTAGCCCCACCGAGTGCAAAATGTTTTGGCACTAATATAGAAAATGATATCAAATGTTAGTGGTTCGTTGGTGCTGGTTAGTGCTCTAATCCCCACTGTTAGTGCTTTTTTTGTTCAAGAGATAACAATAAAAATAACAGTAATAAGTAAAACAAGGATAATTATTTTATGCTTGGCGGGGCTGGTCTCTGTAAAGGTCGAATCACAAGAGCACTAAGGATGAGAATTAGAGCACTAAGCTGCACTAACTATTGGTAACTTTTTTTTAAAGTGCTCAAAACGTTCGCACTAGGTGGGGATAACATTTTCGAAGTTATCCCCAAGCTTTTGAATTATTACTTTTGAACCATAAGAGCACTAACGTTGGGGATCAGAGCACTAACCAGCAATAACAAAGCAATAACTATTATATCATTTTCGACATTTTAGTGCTTAAAAGGTTTTGCACAAGGTGTGGTTAGCTTTTATATAGTCGGCCTCCCCCCAAAAGTTTTTAATTATAACTCTTGAATCATGAGTGCACTAACGATGATTGAGAATTTGAAACGAATTTAGAAAGCTGTAAGCAAAACTCTTTCGGCCGAGTTGCGAACGCCATTTTTAACCACACTACACAACGAAATTCACCCTATATAACGTTAAAAATATGATTATTTATTTGACACACTTGAAACAAAACTGAGGTTACGAGCAGATCGAGGCTATTAGGTCCGCAATCGATTGCTGAGGCCATGGGCGGGATAAAAAACGAGAAACATCGAGGAAACAACGCAATAAGGAAGACAACAAGAATTATTTACGATTAAAAGAGAAGAAGAAGACCACTTAATGATCAAAAGAGAAGAACAAGAAAGCTTGGCGAAGAGCCAGGTGGGAGGTGGGGCTTCACTGGCGGCTAAATTTTAATATCCGTTCGTTAAATTCGAAGTTAAGAATCGATGTTTTTCGATTTGATATAAATAATAGATTTCCTTTAAAACCATACGTTATATTGTTATTAATGTGAAACTTATTGTAAATAAACAATTTGCGTCCATCCTATCCTATACTCTTATATGAGCAATGTTATCTTGCGTTCTTGCTTGCTTGCTCGCGTGCTTGTATGTTTGCACAACGATCTCAAAAACGGCTCTGAGGATTTCCTTCAAAGTCAGTAATTAAGTAATTTATGACTCAAAAACATATTTTATGCAGATTACTTGGCCACAAAAAATCTAATAACGTAATAAATTTAATTTTAAAGTTGCCGTGATAGCAACGAAAATAAACAAGGAAAGTTTAAACAAATTCATAGCAGCTGTTTGGAATCTACAGTCATCAAGGGAAATTACAGCAAGTGGGATGAAGAGTCCATGGAGCAATAAAAAGGTTTCCATTTATCAATTTTATGACATTGAAATATTTTACAGTAACTGGATGAACTGGTAAACATGAAATAACACCGAGCAAGCTTCGGTCCACCAGGTACTATACTCTTATACGATTAATGTTATCTTGTGTGCGTGCTTGCTTGGTTGGTTGTATGTTTGCACAATTATCTCAAAAACGGCTCCGATGATTTCCTTCACAGTCTGGAAATAAGTAATGTATGACTTCTTTTTTCAGATTACTCGACCAAAAAAATCTAATAGCGTAAACAAACGAATTTTAAAGTTATGAAATTTTAACATCGGCCTTATGAGTTGCCATGATATCAAGGAAAATAAACAAGGAAAGAGTAAACAAATGAAGTAACCATAACAACTGTTTGCAATCTACAGCGATAAAGGAAAGATACAGTGAGTGGGATGAAGAGTTCATGGAGCAATAAAAAAGCTGCTTGAATGAATGAACATTGAAAATGTAAACAAAATATTGTCCATAACACTTTTATATGAGAAAATTTGAAAACTTAGACCTCGCCAAAAACCCCTTTATACAACGAATCATGTAAAATACTTTCATAGCGGATGCCTACGCCCCAAGAGGAGTATCCACGCAAAGTTTCAAGCCTCTAGGTCATATAGTTTGGGCTGTACGATGATTACACGTGGTATTTGACAAATACATAGTAGATAAATGGGTACAATGAACCTATAGAGAGGAATGCGTTGAACACGTCAGATTAAGGGTGGCTTATTGTCCAGTTAGCTCAATCAATCATACTTCCTCCGAGCAAAGCTCTGTCCCCAGCACATAGACTCCCGGTAGGTCTACTTCCGGCGCGTTCATCGCAGTGAGTCGTGACAGCGGAGTCATCGGAGTGATTTGTGTTTTGTATGCTGCGAGCTGCGAGTGGCGTGGGCTTGCATGAAGGAGACAATGCTATCGATAGGATCAATCGATTGAAAACAACCGATTCAATCGCTTCTAGCGAAAAACCGAATAGTCGATTGTTTTTCTGCAGGGACTGAAGTGAAAGTTCTCGATTGTTTTTCTTGAGGAACGCTGCCTGAAATAAGCGGTATCAGGAAACTGACACATAACATCTCCCTTAAAGAAATTAAAGAACAGAAAACTTATTTAGTGAAATTAAACAAATTAACAATTAATTATCACACAAATACATACCGAATTTTATCTAAATCGGTTAGTAAATAACGGAGATATCGGTTTTTAGGTATTTACCATAAGAATAACATTGGACAACGTGCTGCATTTACCGCCGAACTGAAATATCAATTAATTATCTCCGCAACCATTTGACGTAGACTAACGATTCAAATACTGGACTATTCAGTTTTTCAAGTAAAACTTAATGGTTACAATTATACTTTCTTTAGAAGTTACAGATTCTGTAAAATTTGAAAAATATGAATTTTTTACACTTAAACACCCATAACATCTGAACCTGAATTTTTACAAACATGCGGGTCGTTTCATTTTGTTTGTCATTTTAAGCACTAAGAACCATAAACTTTTTATCAAAATCGTTTTTGAAAAATTTGGATTTTTGTCGTTTTTATGGGTTAAATAATCTTAAAAATTCATTATTCAAAGAATTAAAAAAAACACCTGGAGATATTATGGTTTTATACCTCATGCCAAATTTCATGAAAATCGGACTACTGGTGTCGTCGCTAGGTGTTTGTTTACATACACACACAAATACACACATCCACACGCACAGAAAGACATGCACCACTCCGAAAACCCCTTTTTTGATTCAGGGAGCACTATAAACAAATATATCCACTAGCAACTCAAATTCAAAAATTTTTACGAAAACAATACTTTCTCCATATACTATGTATAGGGGGATAAAGTAAAAGGTCACTCTATATGTTTATTTTCACTCGATTGGGAACCCGATGTAGCCGATTAAATAAGACAACATCCGATCGCATACTCGTCCGCTCGATTGGGTTTTCGTTCGATTGTCCAATCTCGCTAGACAATGCTGGGACGGTCGCCGCGAACGGTGCCGTCATAGCGACCTTACTTGGTACCTGGTGGACCGAGCCTTGCTCGGTGTTATTTCATGTTTACCAGTTCATCCAGTTACTATAAAATATTTCAATGTTATAAAATTGATAAATCGAAACCTTTTTTGTTGCTCCATGGACTCTTCATCCCATTTCCTGTATTTTCCCTTGATGGCTGTAGATTCCAAACAGCTGTTACGATTACTTCATTTGTTTACACATTCCTTATTTATTTTCGTTGCTATCACGGCAACCCATAAGGTCAGTGTTAAAATTTTACAGCTTCAAAATTCGATTTATTACGTTATTATATTTTCTCTGGCCAAGAAATCTGCATATAATACGTTTTTGAGTCATAAAATACCTATTTCCAGACTTTGAAGGAAATCCTCGGAGCCGTTTTAGAGATGATTGTGCAAGCAAGCATACAAGCATACAAGCACGAAAATATTACTCATATAAGAGTATAGGATATGGATAGCATGAGGAATCGCTGACGTCACTGGTGTGCCCGTTATAATGTTGTTCGCTGAAACATTAATCCCTGCAATAATTGCATAATCCCTGCAAATGGCAAATGTGGTCTTCTTAAAATAAATTTTCATACATTTAACAATTATTACGTCCGTGCGGTGCATCTAAATCATAGGAAAACATTTATAAACAAATTTGAATTTGTTACAGGCTTTTTATTTATTTTTTACAAATTAAGTGAAAAAGATTAAGGAAACAGGTTAAGCTACGCAGAATGTTTCTTTCAGTTAGCTTACAAGCGGCAATTTTAGAGATACAAATCTCCACACTACTCATCCAGTAATTCCTTCCAAATGAAGTACATCCTGTGAAACCTTGCGGCAGTCTGCTAGTTTTCAATTAATATTATTTTGAAGGTCTAAGAAACTGTGCTCGACGGTGGAAACCCAATCGGTCGCAAAAGGTGGGTAATCAACAGTTACAGCTCGTCAAAGGCTTAATACAGTAGTATTAATTAATATATCGGTAATAATTCCCTTGACTTTGACTGGGTAATTAATTTCCTACCGTGTTTGCAATGTTGTGTTTTACTTCCAGAGACTTTTTAATGAGGTGCATCTCAAAGGATGTTTATATTTGAGAATTTAAAGACTTCCAGCGTGGAGTGTCCCCTGATAGGTATGCAAAATGATGGTAACTTATTAGTCTATGTTTAATTATTTGTTTATAGATTCAAATATTTAATTGAAAAGATTCAAACATTTTTATTTGTATTTAAAGATACACTTAATAAATTCCAGACTTTCGCCCGTCCCTGTATAAGATAAATAGGGATTCAATAATGAAAACATTCTATGGTAAACACTTTTATTTCATGTCAGTCGATCAAATATAATCAACACTGAAAACAGTTAATAAACAATAAAAATAATAGGACCACTCGGGGGTTTAATTTAATGATGTCAATTTATAAAATAGTATTTATGAGTGCATAAGGGCCGCTTTCTCCAAACTTGCTTAACCTAAAAAGTGGTTTAACCCAGGGTTAACGCAAGGTTAAACCACTTGTTTAGGTGAACCATGTTTGGAGAAAGTGGCTCTAAGTGTTGTTAATTTAGGGAGTAAAATATAACAGTTGAATTTCATCAACCGCACCGATACATAAATGAAACTTCAAAACCTTTATTATTTCGTTAATCAAGTTTTCATTTAACATTTTAAAACGAAAATTCTTTCCTTAACATAATAATTTTAATCTAACGAAATCAATATAAATATTTGTCAAATACCACTCACCTATAATCACGCAGCCCAAACTACTTAACCTAGAACCTTGAAAATTTGCGTGAATGTTCCTTTCAGGGCGTAGGCACCCACTAAGAACGGATTTTCCAAAATTCTAAGTTTAAAGGGGTTTTTGGCTGGGTCGAAGTTTTCAAATTTTCCCATATATAAGTATGTTGGACGTCTTTGGTTTACATTTTCAATGTTCAAGGAACAACCAGCTTCGGAAATGTATACGCTGATCCAGATGATTATGATTTGATTTTTTCATAATGGCTTAATGCTTTTTCGTTGATTTATTTCAAGAACATAATTATGTACTATATTAAAGTTACATTTAATTTATATATAATCCACCATTAATTAATAATGTGGCACCATCTTTATTTCGGCAGCGGGAGTTATCGTTATCCCCTTAGGGCGGCCCTTATGTTTTACAATTACAATCATGCCCGCTACAATAACCTGCAAATTCCTTTTTCATTTAATTCAACGGTGTCCCGGCTTTTCACGGAAAAATAAGTGCTTTAACCTGTGGTTGACGTTTAAAATCAGTACTAACCGCCCATACGTTAAGTTAAAAACAAAGTGAATCGAGTTTGAAACACTGCGGACGGACACGCAATAACTGCTCCGATCATTCAGCCCTCTGATTCCCTACTACACAACTCAGAGACGTGTAATGGTAAATCCACGAAGAAATACCCTAAAATCGACACATTTTATGTTAAAACGGTCCGTCTGTTTCAGAGTTTGTGAAAAGAAACCCTGCTCTATCCACTGTGGTATATCTTTTTTAACCTCCACCATAATACATGAACATACCTCTACATTACATATTCATTGATATGATCGTTTTTATTCAGTCCCTTTAAATTCTTCATATTAAGGTTAGACAATAATTTTTATCGCGAGCGTAGCCACAGGCAACTGCTAGTGATCAATAAATCCTACGAACTTTCGCGGTGTCGAATAACTGTTTCCAAGGTGACTGCTTCCTTTAACAAGGCTGTTAACGGTTTTCTGGGAAAAAGTTGAATACCCTTTACATTAACCCTTAGCAAATAATGTACGAATTACAATATACATTGAGATTAAAATTTATTTTAATAATCATAATGTACTTACACGACATATTTTACTTGCGTCTGTGAACTCCTAACTTTACTGGAGACCTGTTTTATTTTGGAGTAATTCGTACACAATGATAGTTTCATCCGTAGCTCACTGATGATAGTACTATCCGCAACACAATGAGAATACAGTCATCCGTAGCACACTGATGATAGGGCTATCCGCAACACAATGAGAATACAGTCATCCGTAGCTCACTGATGATAGGGCTATCCGCAACACACTGAGAATACAGTCATCCGTAGCACACTGATGATAGGGCTATCCGCAACACAATGAGAATACAGTCATCCGTAGCTCACTGATGATAGGGCTATCCGCAACACAATTAGAATACAGTCATCCGTAGCTCACTGATGATAGGGCTATCCGCAACACACTGAGAATACAGTCATCCGTAGCACACTGATGATAGGGCTATCCGCAACACAATGAGAATACAGTCATCCGTAGCTCACTGATGATAGGGCTATCCGCAACACAATTAGAATACAGTCATCCGTAGCTCACTGATGATAGGGCTATCCGCAACACACTGAGAATACAGTCATCCGTAGCACACTGATGATAGGGCTATCCGCAACACACTGAGAATACAGTCATCCGTAGCACACTGATGATAGGGCAATCCGTAACACAATGAGAATACAATCATCCGTATCTCACTGATGATCAGGGCCGCGACAAGGACCATGCGAAACATGCGGCCGCATGGGGCGCCGACTGGGAGAGGGCGCCACCGAAGCCGGCGCGGTGTTGAGTCCGCAGCGGCGCCCGAGGAGTCTTTAAAGTGCTGAACATGTACTTTGGCGAATTTTGTTGACGCCCGGGTAGTATTTTAAAATTTTGTTTAACGTGCAAAATATTCGTCTTGGAGGCGTTTTCGGCGCCCGTGGAGTATTTCCAATTTGTTAAAGAGCTAAATTAATTCATGTTTTGTGGGGTTTGCCGACTTCATGGAGTCTATCAAAATTGTTCAACTTGCCAAATTTTATTTTATGTGGCGTTCTCCAACTAACGGGGCCCGTTGAGCATTTTCATATGGTTCAAAGTTAAGTGTAAATCATGTAATTTGGCCAGTTTGGTTGGCTCCTGGGGGAGCATTTACAAATCGTTCAACGCGCTATAACACGATCGAGTTGTCGCCATTTTGGAGGTGTTAGCCAGCCCCGGCGCCTGGAGCCCTTTTGAAATTAATCAAGGTGCGAAATGTGAGTTTAGGAGGCGTTTGCCGGTGCCGGTGGAGACGTTTCAAACTATTCAAAGAGCAAAATGCTTTTTTTGTTGGAGCATACTGGCACCTGTGGCGTCTTTTATAAAAGTGTTTAAAACTCGCAAACATTTTAATTTCGTGGCCGTTTACCCACGCCCGTGGAGTAATCATTGTTTTCAAATAACTCAAAATGTAAATTTTTGGGCATGTGAATTGTAGTTGCAGTTATGAACAAAATAAATGTCAATTTGAAAAGAATGGGTGAAAAAAAAGTTCCGTTTTCACCTCAGTTTCATTTTAGTAATACTTTTAAAATTAAATTTGCAATTTGCAAAATAAATTTCAAGATTCAAAACCAAAACCTGGGGAACTGAAAACTTCTAGAAACTCAAACTCAATCCTCGGCCTCAGGGACTTTTTGCAAGTGGTTTAAATGGGCCGAGTAACGAACAACTGTGTTATTTTTTGGCCGTTTAGTATACTCCTTCTTAGCCTAGATTGGTCTAATTTGACTGGGCTCTAATGTTATTTTTTTTAAGCTGAAGCAAGAATCGCCCGTTTAGCGGCGTGCCTGTTCTTACTTAGATAATTTAATTCGTCTTAATACATCCAGCAGTACAAAACCGTAGGCCTATCCATCAATAAAAAACCTTTAAAAATGTGATGAATAAAATTCAACACAGTAACTTCAAAATATTCTTTTTTATTTTGCAAATGGTAGCTTTAACCACCCTGAGGGGCGGTGGGTAACTGATACATAAATCTAGTGAAAGGGCGCCTATGTAGGCTCTCGCATGTCCCAGAAAAATCCCTTGTCGCGGCCCTGCTGATGATAGGGCAATCCGTAACACAATGAGAATACAGTCAACCGTAGCAAACTGATGAAAGAGTCATCCGTAATACAATGAATATGTTCATCCGTAACACTCTGATGATGTTCTCTCTCGATAGTTTGACGAATCCCGCACTGATTATCGAAGTCACAACTTCCTCTGACGTTTCGGACAACACACGGCCAACCATCCTCAAGGGTTTCTCGTTCCCAACTGACGCTGTGACGCACGAGCCTATATTGTCTCCGACAACAAAATCCCTTACAACATCCCAAAAATACCTTTTTATCCCTCATCCGAGAAAACCCCAGACACGATGCTTTGGGTGTTATTATCGTATTTGTGGTTGTACTGAGTATATTTTTCGACCGTAATGGTAAAAATAATATGCGGTCGAATTGAAAATACAAACCGAGTACAAAAGACAAATAACGACATACACTGATGTACTTGCGTATGTGAACTCCTAACTTTACTGGACACCTGGAGGGCTTCTTGTGGGAAGTAAAATAAGAAATGAAATAATGACACAAAAATCATTTTATAGCGAAAATTATTAATGAACTTGAAAAAAATTCTTGACCTTTATAGTTTGGTGATAAAATACATCGCCAACATTATTACTAAGAACTATCAATCCATTATCTTAAGAACTATAACTTATCAAATTTATTAAAAACTTTAAAAATACCGGTAACTGAGCTGTTGATTCAAGAATTATTTATCAAACTTAGAAATTAAATTTAATTGTGTAGTACAACATGGTTTTTTAATCCCTTTGAAAGAATGTTCCAAGTTCAAAAATACCGGAATATAGAAGAGGAATTAATTGTACAGTAATCCATTAGAATTAATCCTATAAAACCGTAAATCAATCTTCAGGCTAGAAACAAAATTGTTAATTTTGGAGGAATACAATATTTACAAACTTAATTAATTTTTAAACAAAAGAATAACCACAACTCCAAATAAAATATTCTAAATCATTTTAAGAAGATTGTTCACCAAACGAGCCCTTTTGATCCCTCGAGGGTCCAAAAAAATCCCTGGAGAGGGATAAAATCCCTGCCGACCACCGTGATTTGTAACGCTGCCCGGGGGTCTCTTTTTTACACGCCTTTCCTCCTCTGTTGTACATAATGAGCTAGGGTTCTACGCAGTAGGGTTTACCGAGGGGGCCATGAAAAGAAACGGCTTCTGGAGACCGGTTCTTCATATTCAGGGTGTTCCGAAACTATAAAACACGACAAGAATGATGGAATGACGTAGACGTTGGGGGAGGGGTGGAATATTCCCGGAATGGCCTGCTCTCAGGCGACGTCTTGTTTGGAACGAGATCCAATTACGGCCGTAAGGAGGGCTTTTAAAATATCGATCATCGTTTATCGGTGTATCGACGATACGAACGATATATCGAGGAAAAATATTACCGGTATATCGAAAGAATTGTTATTTCTGGGGAAAAAGAAGGAGATATTACAATTTTTAGGGAGTATAAAACTATTTTTTCATCAAACTGCTTCAAAAACAGCTGCTTCTGACACATACGTTGGGATTCAAAAGTTGTTCTTTTTAGTACTTGGATAATAACATATGTTTTTATGATTATTATTGTCCTAGGACCGAAAGATGATTGTTGATGATAATTTTAATTCGAGGTAAATAATCGAACAATATTAATTCGATCACAAATAACCGAAACATTCGTCGTTATTATCGAAACATTCATTGTTGCATTGTTGTCGGTTTAATCAATTTGTGAAACTCGCTCAATTCACCAGTCGATTATCACATGCGTTCGATACGTCGATAGTTGTTCATTGTTGTCAGTCTAACCTAACACAAATGGAACAATCAGTTGATTGCTTCAAATAGCAAGAAGAAGATGGTAGTATATTTGGGAGGTATCTTTAAAGGTAAACAAGCTGTAACATTTTGGTTTTCTTAAGTAGTTTGCGTGTTGTATTGAGCGATATAACGGAAAATTTAGTTCATCACACGGACCTAAAGCTGCTTTTCGTTACTCGGTCTTTTTTCAACCTCGGCTTACAGCCTCGGTCGTAAAACTTGACCTTGTATGAAAAGCGTCACTTTAGACCCTAGTAATGAAATATACTATTAATGTTCTGGGTGTGTCACCTAGGAATTCAACATTTCCCAACGTGTTGCAAGGGAAGATTTCTTTACTTTAAAAAAGTTAGGCCTATTTATTTTTGTGTTTTAAACATTTTTTCATCAAACTGTCCGGAAAACAGTCTCTTTTAGTTCTCTAAATCGTACGCAAAATGATCGTTTTTGGATCACTTCGAATAGGAGTACTGAAAAAACATACGGAAACATTTTGCCGCATTCTAATGTCAAAATTTGTTTATGTTACGTTTGAAAGGTTGAACGATTTCTTAACTTGTGTTTGTAAACAACTAACAGAAGTGTAAATGACGATGACTATTTTGGATAACCTCAAAATTATGTAGTATAATTTTTTAACGATTAAATGGTTATTTATACATAATGATGAAAACATTTTTGTCCTATAAAATAGTTGTTATTATCTTTTAAATCTTTGGACAATATTTTTTCTTTTGATATCAGATGCGCCACTCATAAGTTTTAGTTTATTGAAAATCTCCTGTTCCTTGAAACTTCTAATTCCCATTTAAATCTTACAAACTCATCAGCTCGTAAGATTTAATATTGAAACTTAAATAATCTTGAAACTTCAGCTGTTCCTTGAAACTTCTATTCCCCATTAAAATCTTACAAACTCAGCTCTTTTCCTTATGTTAGTGCACTTAGGAGAAACTGTTTAGAACATACTAATCCTTCCCTTTTAGTTTACCCACCGACACGTTAATTAGGGGGTTAATGGGTGTCATGGTTCTTGAGCAAATGCAGCTTTATATACGGATACAACAGAGTATGCTTTTCAGAAAGGATTTGTCATAGTTTATATTATACTACGCGGCCATTTAACCTATCATAATTTTTCGACATTGTCAATCTTTTAATTTCAACCATTCACTTTGAACTGAAGCAGACCTTCCATTGCATTATAGAATGTGTCCCAGGTTTTGAATGACCCAGGATTAAAGGAGCTCTTAGATACAGTGAATCACCAACAACGTGTGGTAATGTCATCTATTAATGTTGGTACTAGGGGGAGGTATTACAATATGTAGTGACACAGAATACAAACAAAATTCAATTAATTATTGGTTTATGAAATGTAGAATAGAATCTTTTAAAGCAAATAACTAAAATAATGAGCTGAAAGAAGCACCCTCTGTTAGTAATAAAACTATGTCCACTTTAAATTCTGGGTCACCCAAAACTAGCTACAGCTGGGCCATAGGAATGGGATGGATTATTTATAGTAAAGGTTCCAATTATAATTGCTGAACAATGAAATGTTGTATGGAATAAACAATCCAAGTGCATGCGGCGTGGCGTCCGGTTCGTGTTCAGTATAAACACAAGTCCTACCCTTTCAGTCGATGTTGGAATGCCATTTTATCAGTAATCAGGTATATTCATTTTCAAATAAAAATATGTAAAGACGAAAAAGTGAACTGAAAGACTTTTATTGCACCTTGATTATTTTTCTCTATATAAAAATTAAGTTAAAGAAACATGTGATCATAAAATGGTAAAAAAGAGAAGCGAGAGTTAATATTGTAAGACAAAATTTAATATATTCTTAACCTTTTTTTGGATACTCTTTCACTTCATGTACGGTAACGCATTTTATAATCCTGTCATACAATAAAAATCGCTAAACATTGCCAAGAAGAACAATTAATTCAAAACTATGCATACGAATTAAAATCACATTTTTTACTTTAGTTATGATTTTATTAACGCCTAAAACTCACCACATAACTAGTAAACATTGTTACAAACAACCACCAGTCACTCATTACGGTACATTCCAATACTTTAACGATGTAAAGTTGCCAGCACCGGCACCGGAGCTAATCAGCTGTTCTCATTCACCGAATCATTGGCAACACTGAGTCGCATACGTTCGGCTGTAATGGGTGGTGAAAACAACAATGGGACCAGTTCATACCCTTGGGAAACTCCCATCGCTTTGTATTTAGACGGTAATTCATATTAGATTTTCCTAGTCCAAGTTGTGAAGTAGGAATTTGCTGTTACACTCGTTAAGTTTATGACGTTCTCACTTTTTACAAATGGCTCAGAGCTATGGCTTGTTTTATAGACATAACTATAATGTGTAAGGTTGTAAATGTTATTCTATAGATGATTTAAAACATTCAATACATCTAATTCAGGAAACGAATGCTCGAAAAAGATATAGAGGGAAATGCATGGAACACAATTTTTGACTTTGTAGGTTTTTTTGGACCAGTTAGGAGGAGCATATCTAAAGTCCCCGTCCGCATCCCTTGAGCGGAAGGAGGGAGGGGGTTTGAAGGTAAAATATTTTTGTTTTTCCTGAATATCTTGAAAACTACGAACTTTTAGTATTCCCTATTAAATTGGAAAGTTAAAGAACAACATCTCAGAACATCTCAGAAGAAACAATGCCACACTGTGTGGCCTTGGAAGAAAGATCTTTTCATATTTCATACAAAACTAAATCAAAATTAGTCCAGGAAAAATAAAAAAACACGGCTGAACCAACTAAAATAAATGTAAGAAACTGAATCAAATGAGACTTTACGCTTGTAAAACGATTCGATAAACAAAGGAAATTCCAATACTACATAAGCGATATTGTGAACATTTTATGACATAGAGGCCTGCGATTGCCACGAAAGCCAATAAAACAAAAGTGTGGGAGAACGCAGTGGTGTCTTGAGAGTTCGAAGAAAATGTTAAAAACCACCATGTGAAGGCCTGACCAACAATGTTCTCAAAGTGACTTGAATACAAACTTTTGATGCGACGATCAGTACATGCTTTAGCCAACTAAGGTGACTACTTTAATGTAAAAGTACCTGGTGGACCGAGCCTTGCTCGGTGTTATTTCATGTTTACGAGTTCATCCAGTTACTATAAAATATTTCAATGTCATAAAATTTATAAATAGATACCTTTTTTATTGCTCCATGGATTCTTCAACCCACTTGCTGTATTTTCCTTTCTTGGCTGTAGATTCCAAACAGCTGTTATGATCACTTCATTTGTTTACACTTTCCTTGTTTATTTTAGTTGCTATTAAGGCAACCCATAAGGCCAATGTTAAAATTTTATAACTTTAAAATTCGATTTATTACGTTATTAGATTTTCTCCGGTCAAGTAATGTGCATAAACGACGTTTTTGAGTCATAAATTACTTATTTACAGACTTTGAAGAAAATCTTGGGAGCCGTTTTTGAGATAATTGTGCAAGCAAGCATACAAGCATACAAGCATGATAACATTACCCATATAAGAGTATAGGAATAGGATAATGCATATGGAAAATAAGTAATCTAAATCTGATTGAAACCAACCAACCAAACAACCTTGAATAATTGCGAAATTAAAAACTAACTTTCCTCATCCCATCATTTTGTCAAACGAGATCGTTCCGTGACGTCGTAAATCGCTAATCCCGCGTAAACATAAGGAATTATTTCTTCGTTAAAAACCAATTACACGTGGACGGAATTGGGTAGGAGCAATCTCGACAACGATAAACCTTGTACTTGGCCGGGAATCTGTTCAACCGGAAAGCCACGTGTCTTTCGCTAATTTCCGGTTGTTTATTGTTTACTCCGTGGCGACACGTTTGGCTGGCTTTAGTGCTTTAGTGTTCTTGCTCTGTGTCACCCAGACAAACGACCAGATAGCGCAACCACAGGCTCATTACTCTGTGGTAAGTGTGAGCGGTGGCGGGAGTTCACACTCGTCGAGAGGGCAGGGCGATTCTGACGTGACAAAACATCGGACAATTCTCCGCATGATGCTTTATGATATGGGGTTGTCAGACTTCCTGGTTTTCCCCGGACAGTCCTGGGATTGAGGCTACCGTTGTCCGGTCCGGGGCTTCTACTTGTCCGGGATTTTCATGACTTTGCAGGAATATAAATTTTTCCTCCAAATTTACGATTAAAAATTCAAAATTTCGAATGCAGTTAGGAGTATAAATTCCGGTTTGTTGAGTTTTTTGGTTAACGGAATGGTAAAGTGTGCATCCTGCAGCCAGCAGACAGCTAGTTAGAGGCGTAAACTGTGTAATTAGAGGCATGCTTATAAAGCAGTTCCGGATCGAGAACAATAGGCCTACCGTTCGACCGTACTGTCCGCAGAACATGTATTAAGTTACCGTCCAAACATGGACGCCAATTATCCAATATTTCAAGCGCGGTTTGATGAATGAAAACACACCGTACAAAAGTTGAAATCAGTTAAAGGGCATATAAATAAGAGACTGCCTTTTTCATTTATGTTAGCTAATGTGTTGTACTAATTAATTATTTGCATTAATATACTTGGTTATTCAGTTCAAACACTCCCTATATGTTTTTATAATAATCAGATTTGAGGTGTAAAATAAGTAGAACTTTATAAGAGGCAAACAAATTCTTTCAGTATTTATTTTGCTACGTTATTAAGCGTTTGGCGATGGATTGTTTGACTGCACCTCAAACTGCCCTGGATTGGCCTCAGAAGTATCTGGTAACCATAATGAGACGTAGGCACGAGACGTGCCGAACGTATATACACGCTCGTGTTGCCGAATATGGTATGTGGTAATAACATGGCCTGGATTCGCCTTCGCTCGCGAGCGTGAACTCCCACCTTGAAGCTTACCTACGATCAACAACTGTAGAGAGGGAGAGAAGGAGAATAGTAAGAAGGTTTACCTTACACAAAAATGTAAAATCGTGACGTCAGAGGGACTGGAATCCATCACCAGAGAAAAATTAATTTTGGCCAGTCAGAGGGGACGCGTTACGGAAACCTCGATAAGGCTTTATCTACATACTAGCAGTTGCCCGTGGCTTCGCTCACGATAAAAATTACAGCTGATCTTACTTCTGCTATTTGAACTGTCAAATTGTAGTATTCACAGCTGTTTACGTTTCGGTATTTGAATGTTTACATCCTTATAAAATGTAAACATCGAAGCTAAGGACGTTCACAGGGCGTAGCCCGAGGGGATTTTAAGGAAGTGAATAGGCCTATATGTATCCCAGGTTCAAGATCTACCTCTGTGTGAAATTTCAACCCAGTTGGTTCAGTATTTTTCGAGTTAACTTATCCCATATTTTCTATAATTATCTACAAATAGACTAATGTTTCATTTAATCTGTCACAATTCAAAAGGTTGCCATGACAACTTCATAAGCTTCCCTTTAGTTTAACATTGAAATTTTGAAGTACCGTAGAGCGTAGCCCTGTGGACATTTTTATTTTTTAAGGTGGGTGGCAGCATCTTTTTACCTTTCACTTACCCCCCCCACATGGGCCTCAGGCCTGTGCGTGGAAGTTATCAAGCAAACCCAAGGAGTGAGCCGGTACAGGACAAGGTTGAACAGTACTGCTAAAAGTATGCAGCATCATCGGGACTCGACCCTGCGACGCTGCCGCCACAGAACCGGGGCCGAGTGCGCTACCGACTGCGCCACCGACTCACTAACTCCACTTTGTAGATGCCTGCGCACTGAGAGGAACGTCCATGCAAAGTTCCAAGGGTTTAGGTGAAGTACTTTGGGCTGTGCGATTACAGGTGAGTTGTGTTTAACAGATGTATAGTGGGAACGCGCCAAAGTCGGACGACAACAAAGTCGGACAGCGCCAACTCTGGACTGTTTTTCCATCCTGAGTTGGCGCTATCCGACTTTGACGTATCTGTGCAAAAATGAAACAGTCCGGGTTTGGCACTTGACGCTCCCGACGAATCGGGACGGTTTCATCAAAACAGTCCGGGTCTGTCGCTTCGCGCACAAACGGAACGAAGCACTTTTGGCCACACCCCGATTTATGTCATTGACTGTACTCTCCGCATATTAGATACATTAGATACATTAGTTGAAATGGTGACCTACCCAGGTAGGTATTTTAAGCCAAGTATGAATGACAGATGAGTGAAGGATGATTGTGGCGCGATCTTGTAGTTTTGTTACTGACTAAGGCCGACATATTCCTTAGACAGGACTGTTAATTAATAGCCCAACAGCCAATGGCAACTAAGGGACCTACACTTTACTGTGGGATCCGAACCACGATTTCGCCTCGATTAACAATTTACGAACTGGTCTAATTATGAGGATGGTCCCATATTAGCCACACCCAGGGTTGGATTGAACGTAAAATTATTCTTAAATGATATACAGTCTGATAATTTAAAATCGCAATACTAGCCCATTCATTGTCCACTTTACAGTGAGCCCATGAAAAGAAAGGGGGAGAAGCCCGGTACAGTAAGGTTCAAAAACGAAACCCTCCGAGTTTGGCGCCGTCCGACTTTGTCGTTTGTGGTCAGAAATGAAACTGTCCGGGTTTGGCACCTGACGCTCCCGACGAATCGGGACTGTTTCAAAACAGTCCGTGTTTAGCGCTGTCCGACTTTGACGTTTTGGAAATTTTAAACAGTCCGGATTTGACACTGTCCGACTTTGGTAGCGTCCCTATATATTAGTATGATGAGTCTTAAATCCAAGGAGGTTCATTCCACTTTTCCACGAGTTAAACCGGGTTGATCAAAGCTTGGTCGAAGGGGTTTATATTTACGTCATAAGCCCATAGCCATTCGGGAGTGAGGTGACCTTATAATTCTCTTATGGTACAGAAACCTTGAATTACAAAAGCGTTTTCCTTTGGGCACTGGTTATCTTTTTTAAGCATTACTATTAAAAACGAACTCAAAGTCTAAGGACAGTGACAATCTGACAACCGAATTACATAGGTACAGTATTGAAAAATATTGACCAAATATGCTTAGTTTGAAAATGAAAACTGATTAAATTCCAAATAACTTTTCATTTAGGATAATGCATCATCTCAAATCCAAGTCCTAAAACATAAAATCTGACCAGGGCATTTTCTTCCAAAATCAACTAACTGCAATCAAGTAATTGTGAATGAGCGAGATGATTCTGCTAGTTTATTGTTCGATAAACAATTTAATCCTGCTCCTTGCCAACTCAACACGCGACCTTCTCAGTCCGTTGACGTGTCCTCAAGGCTATACACATGAACAGTGAGGAAAAGAAGGAAATAACAATTAATTTCAATGAGTGTCAACCGAGACAAAACCGGGACAAGGAATTTATTGTAATGAAACGAGAAAATAATTGTCTTTTGCAAGAGCAAGAAAGCTATTTCATTTTACGACTAAACTAGCCGTCTATGAAATTGCTATCTTTAAAATTGATTGGGCAGCTGATTCCCTATATCATTTTATTGGGAATCAGCTGTGTAAGTAGCTAGTGGATACGGGCTGCTCAGCAACTGTTTATGTAAACAAATATTTGTAGGTTTAAATAAAAACCAAACGTAGAGTAGGATTCACCTAAGTTGGCCAAAACGAAAGTAAACAAACTATTATCTTCTTACGAACTTAACCATAAAATCCAGCTGTGCTGAAAACATTGCCAACGAACATCTGTTTAGTATAGCACTTGCAATAAAGGGAAAGTTCTGATGCAATTTGCAACTGGAAGTTCACTTGCGTGGCTCAAAATATTACTAAGGGGCTTTTCCAAATAAATTATGTATTAACAGGGAGATGATGTGTCATGGATGCGGCATGGTTAATAGTCTAAGATTTTCTTATGAAATAATATTTACAAAGAAATATAGGCGAGTTTTTGAATAGCCAGTATTACTTGCTGCAAGTCAGTATCTGAAAAGAGAGATTGTTTCATATTGCAGTCAAAATTTATGAAAATTGGCCCAGGAAAAATAAACAAGCAGTTAAACAAACTAAAATACTTGTAAATCAAGAAATAGAATCAAATTAAACTTTGGCAGCTATGTAAAAAGGTTGAATGGCAATAAAGACTTCTAAAAATAGGCAATATTGTAAACATTCTATAACCTAATACAACTTGTAAACAAACGCAAAGTGGCGATTTGACAGTTCTGAGAAAATGTAAACAGACACCATGTGTAACCAACAATGTTTTCAATGTGACTTGTATAATAATTTTTGATGAGATGATTAGTACATGCTTTGGCCAACTTACGTGAATCCTACTCTACATTATGCCTGTTCAGCCCTTTGCTTTATATTTTTGTAACCTTAAGGAATATTTAGACTTTTCTCACTGGGACCTTTTATTCAAATACGAAAGATGGGTGTCGGACTTTCGATTTTTTCAAAAGTTCTTGCGCTTTATATATTTCGAGGATTCATTGCTATACTGAACGCCATGAAGTTGCGGTCTTCAAAATGACTTAAACAGCTGATTCCCAATATATATTATAAAGTAAATCAGCTATTGAGGCCTATAAGATCGCAATTTAGTGACGCCTATAGCACAGAAAGTTCATGGCACCTAGTCACCAATCCTATATCCTATAATCATGTATATGCAATGTTATCGTGCGTACTTCATTGCACAAAGATCTCAAAAACGACTCCCAAGATGTCCCTCATAGTTTGTAAATAAACAATTTATTACACAAAAACGTGTTCTAGATAGATTAGTTGGCCAGAGAAAATTAAATAAAGTAATTATAAGAATTCTATGGTTGTAAAATTTTAACATTAGCCTTATGAGTTGCCATGGTAGCAACGAAATAAACAAGAAAAGTGTGAACAAATAAAGTACGGTAATCATAACATCTGTTTGCAATATACACCGATATAGAAAAAATACAGCGTGAGGGATAAAGATATCTATTTTACGACACTAAAATATTTTATGGCAATTGTATGAATTGGTAAATATGGAATAATACCGAGCAAGGCTCGGTCCATGGGGTACTCTATTGCTATATGAACAATTTCGTTTAAATTCCT
Source organism: Flexamia atlantica (assembly GCA_035578135.1). NCBI lineage: Eukaryota > Metazoa > Arthropoda > Insecta > Hemiptera > Cicadellidae > Flexamia > Flexamia atlantica. Next base: position 2,809 of record JAQJVK010000401.1, on the reverse strand, counting down.
GCTTTGTTGATCATCTAGAAAATGGCTCCGAGGATTTCCTTCAAATGCTAGAAATAACTAGTTTATGGCTCAAAACGTGTTCTAAACCGGTCCTTTTATTACTTAAAATTTAATTACATGAAAAAGTGGAGATCAAATCTTTAAAATTTTGACGATGGCAATGAATAATGTTAAGTTCTACAGATAAATATTATAATATAGAAAACATAATAAATACACACCTTGTGTATTCACATATTTCAATGATCAGCTAATTGTAAAGGAAAAAGAGCATAGCTGTCTCTAACGTCAAATGGGTTAATTAATAACTAAAAAAAATTTAACGCCAGCTGCGCACTTACTCCTTCAGTAACCGATGCAATTTAAACGGATTTAAATTTTAAAAGCCGGTGGAAATGAGTGTGCGATCAGCTGATGGCGGTTGGCGATTTGAGGTTATCTCTGACGTATTCCCGCCAACATTCCCGCAGTTTCGCAGGTCTGCCAAGCGCGGGGTTCTAGGTTATTAAATGAATTTAAATAACAGGTTTATAAGATATACGACATTAGGCTGACGACTGAATGACCGTTTATTTATTAAACGATTTGGAAATTTCCTCCGCTTTAAATTAAAGTCGAGTGAGACGACTTTCGAGTGGTTATTTCATTAAAATTATATGTCGGCAGAATGGCAGATCTCTTCTCAGTTTTTGAAGAGAGTATAGTTTGATTTTTGAAATAAGGCTAGGCTTGCTAAGCGAGATTATAGTTAGTAGACAAGTTTGATTTTATATTTCAAAAACCTGTTCGTTTTAGGATGTACATTATTGTGGAAGGATCATCAATTAGTTTAGGGTTCCGATATCTACAAATAAAATTTTACTGTTTCACTTCAGAAATTGTATGTTAGTTTAAATTAAAAACTTTAATGTTTTAAGTTGTAATTTTCACAAATCTATTTTTATTTGATTGCACAATAATTCTCGTACTTTCTTCCTTACTACCAAGCTCTACTCTCTTCGATTATCCTACATAAGTTTCCAAAACTGAAGTAGATCTACTTTCGTCAATCGTTTCTTTTCTTCAAAGATAATTTCGGTTGATCAACTCCACATCCCTAAAGATTTACTTCGATCTGTTTCGAGATCTTCCCAACCATGTCGAGCTCTAATGGCTTTTAGAAACTTGTTTTGTTTCATAGCGGAAAAATGTTTTAGGATTCTATTTTTTGTAGTACAAAAGGTTCAAGATTTAACTGGCATACAAATATACTGCACGGGCATCGTCAACGACAAAACAATAAAAAGCACGACTTACTAGCGTAAAACCCAAAAATGCAAAACCCTTGATATAAGTAAAATTTAACAAAAAGAAAAAAAAAACTGAAAACCAATTAACTTTTCTTGAGGAAATCAAGGATACAAAATATGCGTCGTCTTTTAGGAATTATTTTAAGCGTTTCTAGAATTTTATCAGAGGCATTTCCACCATGCGATCCTCAGGCAATGAGAAACAACCTTGGGATTTTTTTAAAATTGCGTTGGTAATATTTACTAACTTCTGGGCTTCTATCCACCACCAGTTAATGTCGATTAGTCCGTTCGTTGAGCGATGAAATTTTTGGAGAAATCCTCTTGTCATACACTTAAAAAGACCAAAAAGTGTGAAAACACGTTAGTGTTTTTTCTTTGAGTGTGAAAACACGACACGAAACATACAATTTATTTTGGCGTTTTTGATTTCGTGTCGTGTTTTGAGTTTTATTTTTAGTGTTTTTAAGTGTATAACAAGAGGATTTATTCAAAAAATCATCGATCAATGAACGGGACTGGTCGACATAAGGCCGGTGGTGGGTAGATGCCCAATAGTTAGTAAATACAGGGTGTTCAAAAATGTGGGTCAATAATTTACGTAGTGATTCCTTGGGTCAAAATAAGCAAAAAAGTTCACATAAACATAGGTCCTAACGTGCTTCGTTTTCCGTCTGTGTGTCTGTTTATGATTTTTACATATTTAATCATATCTCACGAACCACTTAACTTATAACCTTCAAACTTGGCATACGGGTAACCTCTATTAAGAACTATTTTTTCAAGAAGTATCAAATTTCTACTTTGTATCATTTCAAAATGGCGACTGTTTTTTGTTTTGAATGCTAAATATCTTAAAAACCGTAAATTTTAGAAAAAATTATACATGAAACAAAAAGTTGCAGAATTTAATCCAATTAATACTGAAATTAAGATTATGATAATCGGACCACTAATAACGGAGAAATTGTAACTTTTCTGCATAAAACATGGTTCCTTAGAACATTATGTCTGATATTTGCATGATTTTATTCGGAAAATTTAAAATTTCTCCATTATTAGTGGTCCGATTGTTAGAATATTCATATCATCGTTAATTAGATTAAATTTTGTAACTTTTTTGTAATTTGTGTAGTTTTTCTGATATTTACAGTTTTTAAGTTATTTAGCTTTGAAAACAAAAATCAGTCGCCATTTTGAAATGGTACAAAGTAGAAATTTGATACTTCTTACAAAAATAGTTCCTAATAGTGGTTATCCATATACCAAGTTTGGAGTTTATACGTTAAGTTGTTCATGAGATATGATTAAATATGTAAAAATCATAAACAGACACACAGATGGAAAACGAAGCACTTTAGGACCTATGTTAACATAAACGTTTTTGCTTAAATTGACCCAAGGAATCACTACGTAAATTATTGCCCCACGTTTTTTGAACACCCTGTATAACCTTACACTAAACATTGTATTGTTTGAGATTGTTACGCTGAAATAATTGTGACTAGGAACAGGTGTGT